>JANTPM010000001.1:25093687-25111760 GCA_025434745.1 Erythroxylum divaricatum
AATCACACAATTTTTCCTCTCGCTCAATCCCCCAATACACCAACACACTCACAAAGAAATACACAAGACAAACTCTCCAACTCCCACATCAAAAGAGGAATTTAACTAGAGTCAAATTTGTACTACAAATATTTGACTTTGTTTGGTACACTAAACAAGGAGGTAGCCACCTCCTTATATAGGTAAGAAACTTGTCTCAATTGTTGTCCTCAACCAATATGGGACAACAAAGGAACCAAATCTCAACGTAACGCACACCCATATACATGAAGTAGCATTTCATTTCATAATGTTGGTCAATCATTTAGTATAAATATCTTTAAGGAGTATCTGAGTTATTCTAAGCAATTGGTGAGATAGCAACATTCAGTTTCCGTGCTTCTCTGCCCAACTCTTGCAATGCAATTCCGCATCATTGAAAAATGTCATGAATAGGGTTTTATAAAATAATAGAAAGTAATCCGATCTAAAATAAAAAAAATTATGCACTATGTTTTTCTATCGATAAAATTTATAGTTATTATATTTAAAATTTACACAGAATAAATTACATAGAAGATTTTATATTATTTAATAAATGTAATTTAAGATTAAATAATAAATTCAAACTAATTGATGTTAATAAATTAGATGCAACTCAAACTCTCAATTTATAGTAGGGGTAAACGGCACTTAATGAGCCATCTCACCACCAATTAATCCACTCCTAAGAGGTATGTATACAAGTGAACAATACAAGGTGATGTTGGCGACCTCACCAAAGATTAACTGAACATGAGGGGGATTCCACGAGGCCCACAAGGGGGCGATCAAAAGCATGGAGTGGGCATGATCATCATGCTTTGTTTGTTCTACAACCAATAAGCATCATCCCAGATAAGGGTTAGTAAACTAATGACATCATGGCTTAGGTAAGCTGTTGTCCATGTCTACTTATGGGAACACCTATTTTATTACTATATGGTTTAAGCATGATGATGAGTCGTGGAATTTGGAAAGCATGATAGAAAAAACATTTGCCTACATTAATGAAGATAGAGAAAAAGAATAGAAACATGGATTTTGAGCGAGAGAGGAAGATAGAGAAAAAGAAGGGTTTTGCTTTGCAGAATGCTTCAAGAGAAAAAAAAAAAAAAAGCTAATCAAGAAAAGAAAAGTATTTTGTGGACTGATCAGATCCAATATTCACCACTTTTTAAAGTCTTTGCTTTATGTGCTCTTACATGGCAACCACCACGAAAATGGCATAGATTGAATTTAGATCTTAGAATATTTACCAATTCAATGGTTTCTCCACTCGGTGCCACTTGAAATGGAAACCCATGCATTACAAAATCCATGTCCGACACTAATTACAAGCTAAAAAAATGTTAATAGTGGAACCCAGTAGCACGCAGTATAGGTACATGGTAAAGTTGATGATACTTTTAATTGCTCAAGTATGGTTTCCATGATGATCATTTAAAATAGTTTATGAAATTGATGTTTTAGAGCCACATGTTTTATTAATTTGTAGTTGTAGAATGTAATGGACAGCCTGAGAAAAATTGCTGGGAGAGCATATCTTACTTAAACAGATGGACAGGAAAACATGTGTTGTATGCCCTAGTTGGCTAAGTTTTGGCTTTAAAGCGTTTGCTTTAATTTATGTTATATTAGACGATACATTAAATTCGCAAAGGATCATTTCATGTGGCGTACTTGAACAGAGGTTAAAAAATTTTCACCCGAAGAGAATCACTTTAAATTCTCCTTTAATATGAATATCGAGTTCAATTATTCTAATCTTGAAGCGATGTTCCCGCATATTGAGGTGCAACACGTGTGACGCAACTTGTGATGTTTTGGGTGGCTCGCAGCCATTGCCGTCACTCATAAATGACACGTGGCAGATTACACATCGCACAAACGTTCCATACTGAGCAGTTCATGGGTTGTTTGCGTGTCATTTTGTCGTGCTAAAGTAGAAAAATTTTAATCGGAACCTACATGGACGAAGAATAGTAAATAAGAATATACGTGGGAGCCCCATATCCGTCAGAGGGTGCGTGTACCATTACCACCTTCCCCGCTGACTCGTCGACCCCAGAAAAACAAAGCTGCCCTTTGTATTTCTTTTTTCTCTTTTCCATATTTATCCCGTGCGTTTCATATTTACTCCATTCTCGTGTTAATGAGGAAAACTGCACATAACTGTGATTTTAAGGTGTACGTCAAAGGACGTGTGATGTGATGGACGGTAAAAAAAAAAAAAGGGACAGCAAGGTTTTTTTAAGCGTCTTGTGCAGTTCGAGAGTCATACACATGAGGTTGGATGAATGGGGACATAACCACGTGGATGGGTTCATCATGTAAAACTTTTTATAAGCTGATAAGATCTCCACCTGCATCTTCCTTGATCCTCTCTTTCGACAAATCAGAAACCCAACTCGAGATTTTGTATATGATCTGTTACAGTGCGTCTACATTCTTCACCTAATTCGCACCCAACCCAGTTCCAGACTCCCATCATCACCAATCCAAAGATGCTCACGTTTTTTACATGCTAAGAACGTTTTCACTCATTAGGGTTTACAAGTTGCGAACTGCAGATAACATCCAACGTTCAACCATCCCACCGTCCCACTTACCCGACTAATCATAAATCAGGGCCTATCACGCCGTTCGACGACAATCGTGCGGTCAAAAACTAAACCACAAGCCAGACCCACCAGAAGCCACTTGCCTAAGAAACGAAAAAAGAAAGTAAAGAAACCAAACCCATCTTGTGTTTTTTCTTTCAACGGAAAATAATAATAATAATAATAATCCACACTCAGACAGGGCCAGGGGCGGCTCAACCGCTTATGATTCCGAGATTTAAGACACGCTACCAATCGATGTCCGCCACGTTTCAAAACGTCACTTTCCCGGTAGAACCCAATCCTACACGTTCCCCCACTCACGTTGGCCCACCTGAAAACACCGCACTTACGTCGACGACTGACGAATCCAGTCCTCCACCGCCACCACTCGGCATTCTAGACTCCTCAACTTGCTTACTATGGCAAACAAATTCAAGCTTTTGCTGCTCTACGTATAGGTATTTTATACAACACACAAAATACAAAGCACTAACATTAACATACATCCATTCCCATTATATAAACATCGTCTTCATCATTCAACTATTTCCTTCCAAGGAGTACATGGTCTTATACTACCCTTTTTAAGTAGAAAACCCTATTTACATTTCTTCTTAAAACCCCAAACTAGGACCAAAACTTATGTATAATCACTATAAAAAGGCTATAGAAAATGCTTATTCATCTTTTTTTTTTCCCATCTAGTCCTTCCTCCATATTTCATGTTTATTTTCTTCTTCCCCAACTTTTTATCTATTGCGTCCGTATATACACAAGGACAGCAACTATAACTCTACCAATACTGGCCTTTCTAGTCTAAAAGGCTCTCACGCATTGGACTACTTGTACAGGAAGAGCATAAGATTGGGTATAAAACTATCAAATATAAAAAGCTGGGATGATCTGATGATAAAAAGTTGGGACATTGGTGGCTTGGTGCTAGTATTCTATAATTAGTCCTCCCAAGGGGGCTCGGTGGGGGATTCCCTTTCTTCTCTTGGCAGTTCGGTAATTAACAGAAGTTGGTGGCGGTGTAGAGGGAGAGAAGCTGTGGTCTTTCTTCTTATTGTTGTCATTCCTGTGGTTCTTGTCCTTGTACCTTCCATGACTGCTGCTACTGTAAGAGTCCTCCGAATCTGATGCGAATGCTATTTGTTGCTTCTTCTTCTTCTGGAAACTCTTTGATGTACCAACTATCTGCAAAATCATAATTTAAAGGAGGAATCTATGTCAACGTCAAATCTAGAATAGGCATATAATTATCTCCAAATTGTAATGGAGATTGACAAATGCTATCCCCAACTAACAATCAAATGGGTTCTTAAAAGAAAATTGTCAGGTGAACCCAACATTGTCTCTTCATTACTACTTCTCTTGCTTAAACTTAAAAAGTCAAATCTTTAGTTAACCAATGGAACCAAGGGTTGAATTTTCTACATTGCCCCAGACCAATGAAGAAGAAGAGAACAATTTGGTCTTGATCCCCATTTTCTCACTCCAATTTCCAACCACTTGCCCCGCAAAGAAATGAGAAAAGACAATGGAAAACTAAAAAGATTAAAAGTCAAAAAAGAAGACAAAACTTTCATGTGGCAAATGTGATAATACCTTGCAGCCAAGAGAACAGAACCGGAAGGAATCAAGGAGACTGCGTTCGCAGACCTCGCAGGTGTTGGTGACACCTTTACCAGGCCTAGGTTGAGGCCTTTCATTCAAGAAAACAACCCTTGCACTGTTGATAACATAGGTTTGGACACCAGATATTTCCAGCACCTTCTGTATTTCAGACACCCTTATCACGTCATGGTACGAAGATCTCCTTATCTGTCAATTATAAACCAGTGTTAGACCCTGCAACAAGAACCAACCTTTTTCTATAATTGTAAACATTTAAAATTCAAAATTAGAGAAAATTTGGGAATTGGTGTAATATGCTCACAAAAATGTAGAAAAAGACTGTAATGAGATGACACATAGAGCTGATTTTTATCGGCTTCCAACCATAGCCAAAGAACAGAACTTGACAATGGTGTACATAGGAAGAACCGAAACAAAACTCAATAAAAAAGAAGATAAAGATTGTGTATCGAACGAAGAAGAATTAAAACAGAGGGCCTGTGGAGTCCAATTGGAATGGATACGAGAGGAAAGAATGATGGAGCAAATGAACTGGTTGAAGAGTATGGTACCTGAATGGCATGATGATCCTTGTGATACGCAAGACAGAGAGAACAAAGAGCACCATTCATACAATCCAAGCAATACATGTTGCATTCACTCTTGTGAGAGTCAACGTGTAATGGACATTGGACAAAGAATCGCTCTCTCAAAAGCGGCTTCAGCCATGGTGGCCATCTGTTGTCTTCGTCTTCTGGAGCTCCGGCACCCTATAAACAGATACAAATGTCTTAGGATAGCTTACCAAATAAATCACTGACGAACATGAGACACTGTATTCACGTCTCAAGAAAGGAATGCTTTTCCCGAGAACCCAAATGAAAGAAAACACGATACTACAGATGAGTGCTTTAAAATACCATAATTCTCCTGTTCTTAGGCTTAATAGTGGTCTCCTGATTTTCGATCGCCAGCTTGAATAAACACTTGAAAAACAGAGCACTCTGTTTCACACCACCAAAACAGTCGCAGAGTCAGGGACAGAGAAGCAAAGAACACAACACAAATGAGAAAGGAGGGATTGAGAGAGAGAATATCTAGGCTTAGAAAGAGAGAAAAAACATAGGAGAGATATAAAGAGAGGCTTAGTGGTGGAGAGGCGGCTGAAGAAACAATTTGAGGGAGAGACACAGAGAGAAGTGTCGTTCTTATCCTGAAAAAGCTCTGCTTGCGCCGAACCTACAAACCCGAACCTAACAGCCCGAACCTAAAACACTCTTTTGGCTTTGGGAGCAAGGAACTCACCCCTATCTTTCCTTTTTTTTATTTGTTTTAATTTTGTTTTCATATCGTTTTCAATCCCTCCTAACCTTGTTCTTGTCGTCCTTTTATATGATTTTTTCCTACCCTAATTCATTGTTCTGCCATGTCCCTCATTATTGGTGATTAACAATAATTACAAGTCAACTTGCACCAAGAAAAAGAAGATGGAAAGTAAAAATATGCATTTTGATTTGAATCTTTTTTTTTTAATTTTTTGATTTCAAGCTGAGGATAAACTCTAATCTTAATTTGAGTAAAATAATTTTATTTTTTTAAAAGACCAACTTTTCTTTTCTTTATTTAATGAGTATAATAAGCGAATCATTATGTACATTTAAAATTTTATTTAATGCCTTTTCAGATAATAGTGATCAAAAATAATTTTAATAAAATGATTAAACTATGATTGAATATACTATTTCTTATTAAAATAATATATTATTAAGTCACACATAAATTAATTGGGTTATCCTTGTAATAATAAAAATTAGGCATGGCTATTGTTTATCCTCACACTATTGATTCGGTCCTTGTTATCTTTATGACCATGCCTATTTTATTATACTATGTGATAGGTACTCCAAGTTGATAGACATCTCATCTTACTTTGTATTTTTAATTATTCATAATGATGTGTTCTTCTGCGCTCATTTTGTCCGAGTCTTATCTCCTCATTAATGTTACTGTTCATTTTACTTTACTAATAATTTTACGATCCAGATCTCTTTGGACTTCGATAAATATATAAAAGTCTCATCTTGCGCATCCTCCAAGCGGATGCATACCTCTCCTTTTTCAGAATGCGTCGAGGTTCTATCACCCAAAATTTATCATATAATTTTGTTGTTTTCCTATATATATATATATATATATATATATAAAAGCCGTATGACAATTTGGAATGATTTACATGGACTTGTGCAACAAGGCAGCAAATGAGACAATGAATGATGGTGTGCTAGAGAGATGGCAATGCCATTGTACATGCATATGAAAAAAAACTATATATTAACTACATTTATTATTTTACGTGACAGATAAGTATCACAATTTGTATATATTATAACTAAGGCATTCGTATTAGTATATTTTTGCGTGCTTGCTGTTGATTTTTTTTCTCTTAAATAATTCTGGTGTTCATAGTGTGATTTAATAAGTCACTTTCAGTTTTTACTCTCTATTATTCCGGGGTTTATAATTCATTTTAATTACTGAATAGGAATTTTCCGAATCTTCATTCATATATAATTAAAAAAAATAGGAAAAAGTGTAGGAGAGCATCTTTTAATTCAGCAGCCGAGATTGTGGCTTTTGAGAGATGTAGACCAGATTCAAACGTTTATCTATTTAAGGTGCAATTCTTACATTTTAGACATTTCAATGGATTTAATGTCTATGCATAAACTACAAGTCTATGAATAGAATGTACCTCTTAACTCTTTTAGACTGCCCATAGTGACCTTTATTTTTTAATGGTTTAAAAAGTTTAATTAATTGAAGGATGCAAAAAAATTATTTGAACATTGCTTCAACAAATTAAAAAAATAGTTATTTGATATAATTTAGCGTATGAAAAGTTAACCATAAGTAGACAAATTGAATTTAGATGTTAAACTCATTCTAATTATTAATTTAAATAAATGAGATCAAAATGTTCAAATTGTTCAAGATGGTTAATATTGTAATGAACACCTTATACAAACTAATTTGATTAGAGACTAATAGTAACTCATTCTCGATTTTCATTATTATGTATTTAATTTAATAAACATTATAGGCTATGTTTTTTTGAAAATTAAACATTATAGTTTATGTTGTCAACTCTATTTAATAGAAATTTTAGTAAATCATATACACTTAACGCTTCTCTCTATTAACTTTTATGTTGCAATCAAATATGAACACTTTTCAAGAAAAAATAGTGGGTATAATAATGAAAGCATACCATGCAATCCTGCACATTGTAGGGTTCATGAAAAATCCTCTTATATGAATTATAAGAGGAGTTGATTACTAGATGGTAGAAATGCTCACAAAATTTTCACTTATTTGGTTTCTTGTTGTAAGTTTTTGTTATTGATATTCAAAATATTAAAGACATAATTCATACGTAAAATCATTCGTACTTATTCAAGTCTTGAATATAATAATAATTACATAGATGAATAAAATAAATCAATTACCTTAAGTAGAATTCGTCGGAGAAAGAGCTTTCAATAATTACAAACTAATTTCTCTCTCTTAACTCTTATTTTGTACGATAGCTTGATGGATAGCCCAATACGTAAATATATTCGTTTTGTTTTTTTGTTTTTTTGTCTATACTTGGTAATGGTAGAGAGAGGAATAATTTATATACAATTTTCTATTAACGTTAAATCTAATATGTCCATCAAGTATTAAATTAACGGTCAAGATTTAATATCCTGTTAAATTAAGAAAAATTCTAAACTAAATTTAATATGGGCTTACAAAAAATATAGGACATAACATCGGGCCATATTTTTTACACTTATAGCATGAAAAATTTATCAATTATTAATTAATAATCAAATTATCATTTTCAAACAAAATTTCAAAAACAAATCTGAGATTTTATTTTGTACCGAAGATGTTTGGAATTATTTTATAAAAATATTTATTAAATTCATAGAAAAGTTACTTAAATTACTATCATAAGGAGTTTTCTTTCTAACTTTAGAGCATACTGTAAGCAACTGTAAGTTAATGAATCAAGCATTCAGTCATGAAATTTTAAAAATGAAGATTTCTATAATACCATTAAACGTTGTTTGAATGAGCATTTTAAATAAAGAACGAGTTTTGATTAACGCCAAAAAATATTTGATAGCTTCATCTACAATTAGCAAACATGAGATGACCTTCCAATAAATCATTTTTACTTATCGCAGACAAAAAGTTTTCAAGTTTAGCAAATTGATGGAGGACAATTCGTAAAGGGCGTGTTGGTGCTCCCATCAAAAATGGTGAATTGTCAAATTTAGCAAGCTTTCTTTTTCTGGTTCTTAACATGAAAATATGATAAGAGTCACAAGACAGTGTACTGATTGCTGATTGTAATAGAGATTCTCTCTTCTTTTTTTTTTTTAAATTATCCGCGAGATATTTTAAAAAAAATTTAATTATAAGAAAATATTTTTAAACTATTCATTTTTAAATTATTTCCCGCTCGAAATGACCTGAAAATGACCTGGAAATTTAGACCCTCAACTGCGCTAGGGCTTTGAAGGGACCAGATAACCTGCTATTAGGTTTTGTTGGATTTAGAAATACCAAATTTCTCACTTAGTATGCACAAGTTGGCTCAAGCTATCGTTACTCGAAGTAACATAAATAGTTGGTTGTAATGTCAATAATACTTTCTTTTAGACAAACAGGAGTGTTCAAAGCTTCTCACTTAATGCTCTCATTTTTAAGAGATCTTGAATTTGAGTCACATCAACGGAAGAGAAATAAGTATTATTCCTATTGATGATTCTATAGCCCCCTGAGTACAGCTTTTTGATTGGATCAATTACGAACGTCTTGCTTACAGTGGCAGTGTGGGAGTTGGAGCTACAAAGGAACCTGAGGGCTAATGGAAACCTGATGTTGAGCAAATGAGAGGCCAACGATCAATCATCAGCTAAACAATCAAGTATGTGAAGACTCCTTGTATGCATACGTGTACAGACGACGTAAGAATCTGAAGGATCTTAGGGTTTCCAGATTTATCCTTCTAAGATTCTTGGGGTGAGATCTTAGGAGATTAGGATTAGTCCGACTAAACTGAAATATCTAATATAATTATAAAAAAAACGTTTTTTTAGTTTTGATACCTGTTCTTGACAAGATAACGCACAGCATATCATCTTTTGATCCGAAGCCTTGAAGGCAGCGGTAACATATGCAGACATTCACTTTCAGGAGCCTTGATTGAATCTTCTGGCTGCAACCTGTTTTCCATCAGTCAAATCTGTCAGGAGAATTATTATCTTCAAATCAACTTACGCACCTATCTGTCCTCTTGTCCTTTGCCCTAACTCTTTAATACTCACTTGGCAGGGGCAATTTTACTCCGGGGTCGTGGTTGCGACTTTGAATTGATAGCTGCAACTACCAACGATTTTGTGTGGCGTATTTGAAACTTACCGAGGCCTCTGAAATGGTTGTTTAGGTGTATCGAAGCTGGCTCAAATGTTTATTATTCTATTTCTGATCAAAACTTTGTAATTTTATTTCTCTCTTATTATCTTATACATCAAGTCATTAAGGGTCTTTGTATTTTCAATGCAATTTTTATATTTATTTGTATATTAAAATTCAATAAAATTTAATTTATTTAAAAATAAACTAAAAGTGAAGGATAAAAACTATAATAAAATTAAAATTAAAATTAAACTACATCTAAATATATTACTTTCTATTTTTAAACTGAAAATTTCAATTACAAATTCAACTTCTTATGATGTTAAATCGTGGGTAATATGATTAATAGAGGCTCCAATCACTTCTGCAGGAAAAAAAAAAGTCAAGGTATGGTAAGAGTTATAATACTATTTATCATATAAGGATTAAGGATGTCTATAAATGTAATATATTTATCAAAACACGTTAAATTTAATATCTTCAATGTATTTATTTTTGTGGGTGTCTGATTTTGTAATTAATGTGTTACCTATGATGAGGTGAGAACATTTTTCATTTTTGTGTTGAGAAAAAGGAGGATTGCAACTTGCCATCACTTCTTGCTTTTCGTGGGGTTTACTTACTCTGTCATCGATTCCTCCTCTATTGGGGTACTTTGTCATCAATTCTTTAAAAAACTCATCAATCTCAGAATTGATAATCTCGATGTTTTAATCAAGTCAAGTCAATGACCCTAGATTTGTTTCCCGGCAGCATGTTACACGAGCAAGTGCACCAGAGCGAATGCTCGTTTTGGTTTCCTATAATTTGGGTTTTTTTTTTAACCCACGATTTAAGATAGTCTCAATTATAAAAAGGAGTCTTTAAGTCATTGACTTTTAAATTAATTCCGCTCATATCAAGTCAACCTATAAGGGATAAAGTATTAGCCAAATAAATTTCTCCATTTTCAGGATTCGAATTTGAGCCCTCTGATTAAGAGATGAAAGTATTGAACTAGTCACACCAACTTATTCGGTTTAATTTGGGTCACTTTCAATCCCCACTTACAATCATAGTCCTTAATAATTATCATTTCATAGAGTTTGGTTGGGGCCGAATCGTTCATTATTTTCCAATCCACAAAAGGGGGAGCAGCAACAACTCTACGAACTACAGTATAACTATATTCCAAACATGATCCTCTTTAAATACCAAAGTCTTATTAAAGTAGAAAATTTTTTAATTTTTATTTAAAAGGCTAAATTCATTTCAAAATTTAATAGTGAGATTTTGTTATATTTTTGGTGAGGGTAATCACTCATGTATTGTGAAATGGTTAGAAGACTGCTGTTGTACTCCGTTGGAAAGAGTCTTCCTTCTTCTTCTTGTTTAAGGACGTCCATCGGTGTGTAACCAAATTGGAGTTTTCCAATATCGTACCAGCCTGAGTCTTTGAGAAGTCAACGAGTAACTTTCCAAAAGACGATACAACCTTTTTCTTAAATCTTGGAGGTGTCATGACTGACTGGAAATTCCGAATTTGGATGAATACAAAAATTATTAAACAATAAAAGAACACTTTAAAGCTTAATCCTCTAATTGATAATCATATTATTAAAACTAAAGTTTTAAAATTTGATTTCATACTGAAAATAAAAATTCTAGGACTTTAATCCATATTATTTAAACCGAATTTAATTTAATTTTAAAATTTAAAATTTTCTTTTTAAAGTTTTTTTTAGGCAATTCTATGGTTAACTAAAATTTCTATGTAATCATAGCATTAAGAAAAGGTATTTCATGATATCTATGTCACATTTTCCAGGTAAACTCGGTCGTTGATTGTGAGCTACTCATATGGCAACAAATCTCAGGTCACTAACTAGCCAAGTGTGATGTATACATAATAGATATCGAGAGATGTATACATATAATGACTCTCTCTCCCATGTACGTATAGGTTGGGCTGAATTAATGTCAAATAAAAATCCAATCTAAAATGCTTAGAATTTTAAGTTTATTCTCAAAGACGTATATCATTTTAAAATCCAAATGTAATTTTTTGCAAAATCTCAAAATTAACTCTAATCACGATCTCTTTTTGTTTTTCATTTTCTGCCAATTATATAAAATATAAATAAAGTATATTCTTATTTATTAAATAAAAATTATATTTAGGATAATTCATGAAAAATAAATTAAGTATAGAAGATATAATAATTTAAGTAATATTAACTATTTTAGAATTTTTGAACAAGATTAAAGCTTTTATACTTTTTTTTTATTTGAGGAAACTCCGTAGGTGGATCAAGCGGGCACACCTCTCTGAGAGTCCAACTTACGCACCATCCCACAGGCGGGCCAAGCGAGCACACTTCATCATTGAGGGCTCAACTAGTTCTCCATCTACAGGTAAAACTTCAGCTGCCTCAAGATCTTACAAGAGGGGCTAGCATGGAATTGAACCTGGGACCTAACCAAAGCCAAGCTCCGCTCTCAACCATCGAGCCACACTCCTTAAAGGCAAGCTTTTATACATAGTAATTATCTGTTGCACAATGAATAATTTGAAAACATAATAATATATTATAATTATTTATATAAAATAAATTATTCTTTTTGTAATTATCCTATTTTTATAAGTAATAAAAATTATGATATTATATTTGAGTAAATTGTGATATAATTTTTAAAGTAAAAGTAAAATTAAAAAAAATAATAAGTGAAATTAAACTTCCATATTTAATTCAAAATCGACTTATAAACATATTTACAAAATTTAATGTTAATAGAAATTATAGGACTAAAGGGAATGGAATCAATTTGTATTTCTGGAGGGGCGGGCTAAGAAAGGAATGTTTACATTTGAGTTGGTCCAGAACAAATGACTTACGCGGTCAAAGTAAAACTTGGAACTCTCCATGTCCATGTCCATTGTCACGGCACGCCATTTATGACCGAGAAATTGCGGCATTCAATCGAAGCGTGTTGGTTGCGTGCGTTGACTGTTACGAAGGCTCTTTCGCGGATCCCACCTCTATCGTAACTTTTCTTTGTGGGTCCCTTTTACTACTTACTGCCGTTCAGCGGCCGGCCAAGTTGGCCAGCCTATTCATCCACCCACAAGGGTCAACTTTTTATGACCTTATGTCTTTGAAGATTTTTTTCTACTCAATTACATTAAAACACTGAAATGAGACATTTAAGACAAACAACCTTTGTAATGTTTTCAAAAGAACGGATTATCAGATTAAGACATGTTTAAGAAGAAAATTTAACACTTGTTTTATTGTTATCATTATTGAATCATTTCGCATCTAATAGCTAAATGTACAAGAAACGTTATGGTATAAAAGTTTAAGATGTTTGATTTGTTCCAAGATTAACTTATGCAGTAACCTTTTGACTCACTTTTTTTATCTCTTCCACCGGAAATATAATGTACAACTCCAACTATATTATGTACTGCCTTTTTAAAATATTTTTTAAATGGTAGATTAATCATACATAATTAAACTCATAATAAAGAAAGACTTAAATCAGTAAAGACTTTAATTTGGTAACTATATTGTGAATTTTTTGACTTTCTAGTCAATCGGTTGGTTGCAATTTAAACGTCCAACGTGATTATTTAATTAATAAATGCAATTTTAATATTAAAGATAAACTCTCAAGAATAATTAATGTGTGACTAAAATTATGATGAGATCACAAGTATGGGATTCAATTTACATTTATATATTATTCCCAATTATTCCTAGTTGTAGTTTATTAAGACATGATATTGAAGAAATGATAAAACTAGCATACATTATGTTTCTTTCTTATGAAGAAAATAGTTGATCACATAAATTAAAGTATGCAGATATTAAAACTAATATGTAGGAGCTTATTAAATAATAAATTTACTGAACTGACCTGATTATGAGTATTCCAAATAGAATATTACTTATGTACTCGTGAATTTTATCATTATAATGGTTTTATAATTAATCCTTACGCTTGAGATTGCAAGGTATCTCAGGTGAATTACTATGTTTTGATGTTACTTATAAATTGTTCTATTTAGGATAATTTAGTCAGGAGTATTTTGATGCAATATGAATCATATGAAAATAGTTGAGTAAGTCAATAAAAAATTCGTCACTCTAAAATAATTGGAGATAATGTTTTACTATTCTTAATTAGTAGTAATTTAACGAATTTTTTAGCTAGAATGAATTAACAGTTGAAAATGTGTTTTCAAATATCAATTATAAATCGATTACTAATTAACAAGAACAAACATAATTAGATTCAAAAGAGTAGACACTATATGTATACTCTATCTAATTGGAATATTGGATGAAGAAATGATTAAATTATACACCTTTACCATGCATGAATAGGTTAAGTCAAACCACTTTAACATTCTTGATATTTAGATGATCATATATTGCTAAACGTCAATCTTGATCTATGAATATAAATTATTTAATTAAAGAATTAAAGATAAATTAAAAGAAAATTTTAATTTTTCTAATTCTAATTCTAATCTTAATTATGATTCTAATAATGAATTATAATAATAATTTGTAATTATTGTCAATATATTAGGAACCTAACACAAATAAAGGGCAAGTTAAAAGAGAAAAATCAATTTGAATTAAATTGGACTTAATTATAAAGTTTGAGAAACTTTAAGGAACAAATATGAGATATTTGATTTACTAAATTAAATTAATTATAATTAGAGTTAGATTTTTATAAATATAAATAAGCATAAAGAGTTAGCACTCTTGTCAATTCCTCTCAAAGAATTGAGTGATTGCTCTGTAGATATTATTAGAGGCTAGATATGTAAATAACTTATGGTTGAAATTTAAAAAAAGTATTGAAAGGATTTCAACATGAATATCGAATGATGTACGATTTCATATTTTATGATTTGAGTTTAGTTTTTTCAAGTTATTTAATTATTAGGATCTAATCCGAAACTATAATTTTTTTTATTGTGCTCATGATTAGATCATGGTTGGTTTCCTAACAATAGTGTAAAGAAGCTGTTTAACTTGAATTAATCGCTTAATTGTTATTGATTTGATAAAAATTAAGTTAAAAATCTTGCTTTATTAAATTGAGGTTTACAATTTAATTTCTTTCAAAAAAAAATTTTGGTTTTTTATTCTACGTCTCCTTTGCTCATTTTTCTTACTTCTGGAATTTTGAAATCTAGAATTTAGATTGATATCCTTGTGCTTCTAATTGTTTCTAAAAAAAGATAACAAAATCATAACTACATTGTTTCTTCTGGCTGTTTTCTTATGGTATGTCCCACTTTTGTTTTTATGGCTTGTTTTATTTTATGGTTGTTTTTCACTTGCGGTAAACTACCACTATTGAGGAATTAAACCGGTGGCAAATCACCACCGGTGGCAAATCACCACTAGTAAGTCACCCTCAATAATCAGTGGTTCAGAACTTCACCAGCGGCGGACGCCATTAGTTCAAACCGTTGTTGGTGAAGGGCATCTTTTTGCCCACATCTGAAGTTGGATGGCTGGGTGATGGTGGACCAATGCACAGTGTTTTAGAGAATGGAAGTAGGAAGCTCAGGTGAGGGATAACAACAAAGGAGTAGCGAAGGAAATAACTATAAAGTCAACATATCTAGTGCACAAAGCTCCCCACTTTGGGAGCGCTTAAGAAGGGTCATCAATGTACGCAACCTTCTCCTTGTATTTTTTTACAAAGAAATTGTTTTCGTTATTCAAACTTATGACATTCTGGTTACAAAGAATCAACTTTTACTAGTTGCTCCAATGCAAGGTGTTTTGGAGACTAGAAGTAGGAAGCTCAGGTAAGAGATAACAACAAAGGAGCGATGGAGGAAATAACTAGAAAACCTAATTGCAAATGCGCTGTAATAACGGACGCTCCAGTCAATGCCACAGGTTGCGTCAAATATTTCCCACACATTTTTATTATTTAATTTTATATTTTTAAAAGCCTTAATTTCAATTAAATTATTTTAATAGAGGTTAAATTGGATTATATTACTAATAAAATTAAAAAGTGTTTTTCTAAATACTTGAGAATTGTTTTCAAAGGATAATCATTATTAGGAATATTTTGAAATTTACTTTAACTTTTCAAGAAGTTGAATTACTAAATTAAATTAATAATCAAATCAATAGTTATTATTAAGCAAAGGTTTTAAAGGATTTCTTTCATAATTAGATTTATGTTAGAAAATTTAAATATAATGACTTTGTATTACTTTGATGCGACATTTTTTTTGAAAATTTAAATCCCTCGATTAAATATTAAGTAGACAATAAGAACAAAATAATTACTTTCCGTTATTTAAGAATAAAATCAGAGTTTTATTTATTGTAAGGTTTGTTGAGTAAATTTGAGACCCCCGTTAACCCAAATATGCTTTTTCTTAAATTATTGGGTCCTACTTAACTAAATTTGTATAATCTTATGAATTTAGAGGCAGTGTTAGAAATAATACATACGATATATTTTGGTAAGAAGTTTTCACCTAACAAATCTAGGAGTCACGTAAAAGTGATTGATAAAGTTGTTATCTACTTGATTTAAATTTAGTTGGTTTTTATTGAGTAAACTCAATATTAACTATTTTTGAATGGGATCCTAACCCATAGGAAATTATTTGATAATTTCTCAATTTTTAATAGTGAGAGTTATTATTTTGAATAAAATAGTGGGAGTAATCAAACATTTATTAAATTCCTTATTTTATTTGATTTTATAGTATAAAATAATTGTTGCTCTTTTATTTCTTTCAGTTATCGAATCAAAAGAGGAGTTACCAATATGACGTTGAGGAGCATCATAGATTCTAATACGCTAACTTAACCTAACTTCTCATATTGGTTATGCAACTTGAGAATTGTTCTTAGGTAAGAAAAGAAGTTGTATGTTCTTGACACTGTTGTTCCACCAAAGTCTAGTTTAGATGCAATTGATCAGACTTAAGAAGGATATCAAGGTTATATTGATGAAGTTGAATAAGTTACATGTGTGATGTTGGCTAATATGTCTTTAGAGCTTCAGACACAACATAAGAACATGGATGCTCTTACTATAACTATACATCCCAAGGAGTTGTTGGGTGCACAAAGCAAGGTGGAGAGGTATAAGTTCTCCAAAGCATTATTTCAATGCAAGATGATAAAAGGATCTTCAGTGGACTTAAACATGCTAAAGATGATTGACTATATTGAAAAATTAGGCCAATTAGGTTTGATCATAGATCATGAGTTAAACATTGATTTGGTATTGCAGTCTCTTAGTTCAAGATTTTCAAAGTTTATTATGAACTTTGATATAAATCAAAAGGATATGTCATTGTTTGAACTATTAAATATGCTCAAGACTGCATAGGGGTGCCTTAAAAAGGAACCCAATTATGTTCTTATTATGAATTCTTTCAAGAATAAGAAAAAAAGCTCTAAGAAAAATAATAACAAGAAATAGAAGGCTTTTAGTAGAGTAGTCAAGACAAAAGTTGGTGTAAAGAAGAAGAACAATGAAAGGGGCATAAGTTTTCATTGTGGAGTCAATGGACATTGAAAGAGGAACTACCTAACTTATCTTACTACCATGAAAACTAAGAAGCTTAAGGAAGTTATTTCTTCAAGTATGTTTATGATTGAAATCAAGCTTTATACTTTTGTTCTATATTCCTGGGTATCAGATCATGGATGTGGTTATCATATTTGTAATAATATGCAAATATTATCATGGAGTAGATCCTTGAGGAAAGGCAAAATGGACCTGCGAGTAGGAAATAAAGCTAGAGTTGTTGTATTAGCTATAGGATCTTATTGTAGGAAAATCCCGGTGTGTGCATCACATGCACACGGTGCGGAAAACAAAAATTTTTGTTCCGGTACCTTCCCGAAAGTCAGGATCCATGTGTCTATATAACAAAGTCAAACCATAACGACCAAAAGAGACCGTCTCTAACAGTATCGACGCAGAGGTCGGAGAACCTAACCGGGGCAAACCCTTTGACCCGGGAATAGCTAGAACAAGGTAAAGACTGCTAGATCTGACCTTATTCTTGAAGAGCTTGGAGAAAACGATGAAGGAGAAGAAGCTTGGAGAAGATGAAGCTTGAAAATCGATGATGAGATGAAATTGCTTAGGATTTTACAAAACCCTTTCTTCTTTTATCCAAAACCAACGACACCTTAACCTTATTTTTGTCTTTTTGTCATTTAATGCAATTGATGACAAAACATAAGAGAAGAAGCTTCTCCTCCTTTCCACGTTGACACATATATTTATATATATTAATTAATTCTTTAATTAATTAATAAGATATATATATGTATATAAATGCTGAGGTGGTCCAGTCACAC
>JANTPM010000001.1:25168256-25189109 GCA_025434745.1 Erythroxylum divaricatum
CTCCTTTGGTCGTTATGGTTTGAGTTTGTTATATAGACACATGGATCCTGGCTTTCGGGAAGGTCCCGGAACAAAAAATTTTGTTTTCTGCACCGTGGGCATGTGATGCTCACACCGGGATTTTCCTACACGTCCAATGTACTAAACTAAATTGAATAATTCTGATATCGGTGGAAAGAGAAGTTATAGAGGAAGACTTTTTTAGCAGAGAGCTCGGCCAAAGTACCTCAGTTCCACCTTCTGATTGAGTGAGAACAGTAGACCGAAAGGGTGTTTTGGAAAATCTAAAAGTAAGCCAATGAGTAATGAATAGTGACTTTAATAGTTTTAGTGGGGCATAAACATAAGTATAAATCATACTTGGATGAGTTTTGATATGAGTTCGAGTTTAGGAAGAAATTGATAAAAGTACCTCGGAATTGTCATGGAGCATGCATTGTACATATTTCATGCAAGTAGATGTGCATTAATGAATATTTATATATTTGTGCAAAATTTTGATTTGTGTAAATGTGTTATGTATGTTATAAAGGAGCACATCAGACGCCAGTCAGACATTATTGGACCATCTAGGCAATAGCATATTTGAGCGTTCAGTGAGTCAACCTAGATGATTGCCTAGGATTGATTTGCTTTGAAATTATTTGATGTGTTAGCTTCCAATTATAAATTGTTTGTAATTTGATTTGAATTCCAGACTTAAAGTCCAAGGAGTTTGTTATATGGATATGGGTATTGGGAGTGCTTCGATTTGATTTGAAATCCTATATGATTTGTGAATTCTTAACTTAATGTTGAATGTCGGACTACGGTCCGATGATATGTTCAAATGTGATTGACGCATTTCATAAAATACATGTTCAGATAAAGGCATTGTGACTTGAGTTGCCAATATGAAGTGCTTCCACGTAGAGCCTTGCTCCATAATTTCTAATTCTGCACGTAGAGCTTTGCTCCGTGATATATGTTTTGCACATAAGGCTATGCTTTATAATTCTGCTCTGACTGAGCCCTATGGGTTAGTATTTGTATAAGTGTGTGATAGGCACTCGGCCATAATAATAAGAACGAATGTGAGTCTCATGCATATAGCATTATAAGACTGAATTTCATTAACAGTCTCAATTCCTTCTCAATTGATCACTACAAGTACTCTCATGTCTTACTCTCTCTTGAACTTTGAACTATAAGAACTATAGTTGGCACTTATTCAATAAGTCACCGATTATTTCCTATATCATCTTCACACATTTTATTCACATAAGCTTTATAGTTCCACCTGTTATGGTGATCCCACTATCAGATGTACACTCACAATGACAATTTAATATGAACTCAACAACTTTTTCCTATATCACTATCATCATCTCATCTTCCAATTGTCATTTATTTCATCTCACACATCTTTATTCTCAATCAATTTATAATGGTAGGGGCATAACCCATATAAAGCTTAAATCTCCACTCCACAGATATATTCTTATACTGAATCATAAACTCTTATATCGATAATTACACAACCATCCTAAGTCTAAGTGCAACCTTTCAAGGTCATATCAACTTAGCCTATATACTTTCATGTTATTATTTCTACTTATGTCCTTATTTTTCTCTCAAGCAATCCATGACAATATACTGATTCATACTTATTTCACCTCCAAAGGATATATCACTTTCAAGGATATATACCCTTTTGTGGAGGACTTTTATCTATCATGCAAAACCAGATACTATTTCTCATTTCCAAATTGTCCATAAGCCTTATTTTCTCACATTTTTTCAGATCATCATTTCTCTCAATACTTCTAACAGCTCAAACTCTTAAGGAATGCTCATGCATATGACTCATACTGGGGATCAGTTGCCGCTGTCTGCTATGACATGACTAATGTGCATGGAACTTGACACATATTTCAGAATGCTTATATAAGATTGTACTTCTGGGCTCTGATACCGCCTAAATATAGCACCCCACTCCTGCAAGACCCGAACCTGATATCGATGATGATATCCGAGACTTTGCCTCGCGAGGGTGGTGTGCTAAAGCACTCGATCAATCAAAATTTGGTATATATATATATATATATATTTCCAGATCACTACCAATCTTGTTTCTAAATCTTTCCTTATCATAACTCATACCAAGGTCACTCTTTCTACTCCTTCTACTCATTTTTTTAAAATAAAAACACATTTAATATCAATTATACCCGGAAGTTATCAATGAATGCATATACTACTTTATATGCGAAAACATTCCGTATTTATGTGCTTATATGCTAACATGATGCATGAGTAAGAAAATTCATTATCTAAATTTCTCTTTGAGCTCGCATGTACTGAAATTTCGGGTCACAATCCTTAATATGGGGACGGGATGTTACAATCAGCTTGTGAACCAGTTGATGCATCTCTTGAAGAGGGACTAAAGTTATTTGTTGAACCGAATCAAGTTCCAGTTGATAAAGGGAGATACCAAAGACTTGTTGAAAGATTGATGTACCTAGCACACACAAGGTCAAATCTTACTTATGCCTTGAGTGTTGTAAGTCAATTTATGCATAATCCTGGAGAACAACACATGAAGGCAGTTATGCGTATTTTGAGGTACTTGAAATCTGCTCTAGGGAAGGGAATCTTATTAAAAAAAATGCAGACCATCTGAATGTTGAAGCATATACTGATGCAGATTGGGCTGGATCTATAGATGATAGAAGGTCCACTTCTGGTTATTTTACCTTTGTGGGAGGCAACCTTGTTACTTGGAGGAGCAAGAAGCAAAATGTTGTTGCCCGGTCAAGTGCAGAGGCAGAATTTAGACGTATGGTGCTTGGATTATGTGAACTTTTATGGCTCAAGCTTCTCTTATCAGATTTGGGTTATTTGCCGACACAACCTCTTCGACTACATTGTGATAGCAAGGCTACTTGTGATATTGCTCATAATCTGGTACATCTTACCGTACCAAGCATGTGGAAGTTGATAGGTTCTTCATCAAAGAGAAATTGGATGAGAAAGTATTGGAATTGCCTAAAATTAGATCAGAGGATCAACTGGCAGATATTCTTACTAAGGCAGTGTCAAGTCAAAATTTCTCTAAGTTCATAGGTAAGTTGGGCATGTTTGATATCCATGCACCAACTTGGGGGGAGTGTTGAAGGATTTAAGATTTGATTTTTTTCCAGAGATTTGATTCTTTGTAAAATAGGAAACTATAAATTAGGAGCTTGATTATAGGATCTTTAGCTAAAAGATCGTTGTCAACTTACTGATAAATACCCCTGTATTCAGATTATTTATGCATCTCAATAAAAATTCAGTTTAAGTGACATTTCTTTCTCATTAGAAGCTCGTGTGGCTCGTGCTGCTAACCTTTCTTAAACATAATGTAAGAAGAAATAAAGCCTTACTAACTATTTTTTTATAATACCAAAAACTCATTTTTGCAATATTATCGAATGTGTATTATAAATTGTTGGTATATATAATAATCTATAATTTATGTATTTTGAATTAGATATTTAGTAAATAATAAAGTAAATTTAAATAATAAATTCAATTTAATTAGTACTTACAAATTGAATGTACATGTACTTTTAATTCGTTATCTTTTGAGGGAGATCATGTTTGGTTTGTCCAACAATGGATCATGAAGAAAATAATTTATAAATGTACAATTATTGTTATTGGTTATCACATATTGTTTTGCCACTTGTCAAGATTAAGATAAAAGTTATCAAAATCTTTTAAAATAAAAACATGTGTTGTAAACTGGTTGTCATAGTTGGTATAAACCGACTTACTGCTAGTATAAAAGGCGCTGATACACTCCAAAAAATTTTGCAGCAGAGAAGAAAGGTAAGGTGCAAAATAGAGTTACAAACTCCAACAAGTTTGAATTAGAGTGATGAGGGACATTCTATAAGGCTATAACAAAAGCTTATGTCGTATTAAAGGAGTGTTTTCAATAGATTTTATTAGTTCTTTATTTAATCGAAATAATTATCTTAAGCTACACCAACATCTGGTATCAAAGCCAATTATTTCAAAATGGTGTCTAGTTCAAATACATAATGTTAATGAATTCAAGTATTTAAAGCAATAATATTCAAGTTTGATGGAAAAATAATTTTGCTATATGGAAGCATTTGATGGAGCTCACATAAAAGTTGAATGGTCTTAGAGACATCTTAACAAAAGATATTAATGAAGCAATAACGAATTGTCAAAATCAGATCAACCATTAAATGAAAGGCCCAAGTTTTAATATGTCAACCCATGGACTTTATAGTTTTGAAGAAAATATTTCATGCCAAAACACCAAAAAAGGCTTGTAATATTCTTATTATAACTTATAAAAGTGCAAATCCTGTTAAATAAACAAGACTGCAAGGATTAAATTGACAGTTCAAGCTTATAAGCAATGTAAAGATGATAGTATTCATGATTATTTCTCACAAGTAGAAAAGATTGTGAATGAGATGAAAGTAACAAAGACAAGATTACAGAAGGGAGGTTATCGAGAAAATTTTGCTAACATTGATAGTAAAATTTCATTATGTAGTAGCTGGCATTGAAGAATTTAGAGATCTTAATAGGATGATAGTGAATGATATTCAGGCCTCGCTAGAATCATGGGAGATTTAGATTAATGAAAATTTGGGGCTCAACTAAATTGGTTAATCGAGTATTAAAAACTCAATCAAAGTGCTTCAAAGTAGAAAGACACCAAAGACAAGAGTTAAAATTTTAAGTGGGAAGGAGGAAAGAATTTTAGAAAAGGCCAAATAGCTAAAAAAGGTTACTCGAGAAAAGGAAAATCTTGTTTTTAATATTTTCAATGTAAAAAATTTGGTTATTATCAGTTTGAGTGCAAGGCATATATCCAGTGTCATAACTATAAAAGATATTGCCATTGTAGCAGATAATATCGTGCCAAAGCTTCAAATGAAAGAGAGAATCATTCTAAGGTAATAGAGAAAGAACATGATGCAGAGACTTTATTAATGACCAATCATGTTGCTGTAAATGGCAAAGATAACAAGTAGTTATTGGATACAAGCTACAGTAATAATCTAGGTTGAAAAAAGAAATTTTTTTCCAACATAGATGATAAGTTTTAAAAAATAATAAAGCTTTGAGATAATTCCTCAATTATAATATTAGGAAAAAGGAAATATTGGTATTTGTTTAAATGATAGATCATTGATTTATATTTCTGATGTGTTTTATGCTCCATAAATTTATCAGAATCTTTTAAGTGTGGGATAAGTAGTAGATAAAGGTTATGACTAGTAGTTTAACAAGCAAGGGAGCATTATCAATGACAAAAAAAAAGGCTTTAATAGCAAAAATGAATATGTCCATAAATTAACTATTTCCATTCAATATTAGTTATGATGTTGGGTATGTTGCAATAAAATGACTATAGATGGTAATTGGTTTTGGCATATACGTCTTGGACACTTCAATTTTAAAAACATCAAGTTACTAGTAGATAAAAAAGTAGTTGATAGGTTTGTCAAGTGTTAAGGTTCCTGGTCAACTATGTAAAGCTTACTTAAAGGGAAAGAAACATTAGGATCCATTTCTTAAAAAGGGTTCACAAAGAGCTACACAACCACTAGAGATTGTACACTCAAATTTTTGTTATATGGAAGCTCCCTTTTTATGAGGTAATAGATACTTTATTATTTTCATTGATGATTTCATCAGGAAGACTTAGGTTTATTTCTTAAATCAAAAATATGAAGCATGTGATACAATGAAGAAATTTATACCTTATGGTCATAAACAAAGTGATTATATGGTGAAAATTTTGAGAACAGATTGTGGCACTAAATATATTATATGAGATGATTTTCTAAGAAAGAATGGGATTAAGCGTCAGCTTACTGCATGATATGTAGCATATCACTCCCATAGAGCATATACCCGACATACCGATAGATATTCGGGAATATACTCTACGAAAATGACACATTAAGACGATTGCATTTCCACAATTTAAGGCTTCACATATGAAACCATTTCAAAACTTTATTTTGAAACATTTCATTTCATTTTATTCCACTTTTATTCACAACATATACAGTCTCAAATGTAATTACGTTTTTAAAATTCACATATACAATATACAACAGTTGAAAGATACAATTCTTGATACATCATAACTAAGACATTTATAGGTATAACTGATCTCGAGACTGACTCATGTCCAAATGTAGAGCTACTTCAACTAGACTAGCTAGAGACGTTAGGTTTTCTCAGTACCTGAAAATTAATGTTTCAATTTTAACGAGTTTTGCAAACTCAGTGAGTAAATCATTATCGATGTGCTCACTCGAGTCAAAAACACAACATCACAACATATAACCAAATTTGCAAGTATATAACATTAGCTTGAATCAATTCTCATATAGTTTTGTGTACTAGATTATATTATACATCATATCTCAATAAGCACATTATAATACAAACATTTTATATATTCTTTTTAGAGCAATCCTGTCTTTCACCTCAGTCATTCATATCATCAATATGTATACAAGTGATGCATATCACTATATCAACATAATTTCATACTTTTTCACAATCATTCACATGTACACAAACATAGTATAACATTATATCAACTCAATTTAGTCATTCTTTACAATGATTCACATGATACATGTAAAGACATATATGCAATGCATATGAGACTCCACTTTTATTTTTATTTTGTTGTGACAGAGCACCTATTTAATTAACCTATAGCTGTTATGGATATTGGGTTCATTTTAGATACTATCTCGTACCTATTGTGAATATCGAGCTCATTAATAGTTGAGCCTATGGTTCCGTATACAAATTTATGAGCTTTAAGCTCTTTTCGTGTTGGTCACTCCAATCACATCTCCTTTATCTAATCATGCATATCAATGTAATGAAAATGCATCAAATAACATATTATGCCATCAATAACTCTCATTCAATGCGCACATTCATATAGTACATCCATCGGATCTAAGTCCGGCACTCAACGTATAGTTGAGAACATAATTTCCATATTTACATTTAATTTGCAACACTTTCAATAATGTCCCAAATAAATTATCACAATAATATAAGTAACAATTCAGTAATTGACAATAATAAAAAACAATTCAATCATAGTGAGCAAACATCTAGGTCAACTCACAATATGCTTCAAATAGGTATTGCCTTAATGAGCCGATAATGTTTGGATGTTGTCAGTCAATTTGTACTTCTAAATCATGCAATACACACATATGTACACATTACTAACTTGTTTAATCAAATAAGTACTCAACCATACACATGTATATGTGTTATATCCAATGCATGCTCAATTGTCTATCCCGAGTAAGTAACCTTATTCACAAATCTTGCTCATTCATTCATCATAGCTTGTATATAACTTGTTTGTAATTAGGTTAAGCTTTAGGTAAGTTTAATTACGCTAACTTCATCAATCATACATTCATCAATTCTTTCCATGCATTAAATATTCACACAATTTCCTAATTCTCATTCAATAATACCTAATTCATTTCTTTTATCCTTTGAATTACATTTGCATTCATATGAACATCTTTATACCATTAACAACTCATAATTCTCAAATTCATAGACATTGATATCAATCAATCCATTTTTAATTTAGAACCTCAATTAACAACTTAAACTTATCAAACACTTAATCACTTAATCAATAAACTTTCCATGTTCATTTCAAGCCCCAATCAAGTTCAATTATACCATTTTTAAAGTGTTTTAACCTTATATAGTCCAAAAATTGCACAAAACCAACCTTTTAAACTTCCAAAGTGCTTCCTATGATTGTGGGAAAGAACTATCATCCCACGATGAGTAATCTGAAGATACTCCTTCATTTTCCTTCAATTTTTTTTCCAGCTTTTAACATCTTCATACCAAATTCACACATCTTTATTATAATCCATCAATTATACGTCATTTATACCTCAATTAAGTTTCAATTCCTCATCCATTCCATATCCAATTCCAATTCGAATCATTATTTTGGTAGCTCATAAATAATTCATCTTTTATGCATCAAAAGCCAAAACAAAAACTTCATTCACTATCAATCATATATCCTAGTTCTGTTGCCATTTCAAGATCATTATATTAGTACCTTTCTTTAACATAAATTCACCTTCATTATACCTCAAATCCTAATCTAATTCATCCAGAAAATAACCCATAACCTACTATTCATACATCAAGAACACAACATAAAAGTATCCAAGTTCACGCACAAATTTCCAGCATAATTCATCATTAATATCATATACAATTCATCTCAATTTCATCATCATAAATTCTCTATTATAACATGCCATAAATGTCAATCTTTTACTTACTTGCCTAACTCAAACTCCAGCTCAAAGATGAAACTAATTCAACTCTCCATGCATGCAAAAATCATCACGAATTTAAGGTGGGAATTGAATGGATTTCGGTTAGGATCAAAAGCTATAACAAGAACAACTATGTTCTGATTTTTAACTTAACTTGATAAGGGTGAAAACATGGGTGTTAGTGTAGCAATTTAACAAGACTTTAACCAAAATGCAGAGCTAGGAGATGGATGCAGGTTTCAGTGGACAAGCAAGAAAGAAGAGAAAACTCAGCAAAAACTTATTTTTGCAGCACTTGCTTAATTCAACTAGGTGCAAGGTGTCATTAACTTGGATTAACATGTGTTCTTAAGCATGCTAGCCACTTATCATCTTCCTAAGCCACCAAATGTCACCTAGTTATTAGTTCATTTGTCACTCCATGATCAATGCCATTTGTCCATTAATTAGTTATGCCAAATGTCACTCATTTATCTATACCAAATATCACTCAATTATATGCTTAATCATCTTAATTTTTCATATATCAATTTGTCTTACCACTTGACATTTTTCTTAGACCAAATGTACATTTTGATTCATTAATTTTCCAATGGTAACAATTAATTTAAAGTTACCAATTATAGTCCATCAATTCTTGTCATTGGTAATCCAAAGTATAAGACATTGGAAATACACATTCATGTTAGACTCATTTTAGTTTCATATCCCAAAATATGTCAATTGAGTGCAATTTGTCTAAATCACTATTCATATGTGTATGCTAATATTATGCATATGAATACAATCATAAAATTATATCACAAATGTATCAAATTCATTCTATATAATGTCACTCATGTGACTCAATAGTCTAACACTTAAGATCCTTCAACAATTTAAGCGACGAGATATTACATTATACACACCTCAACATAACATAATCCCATAGGGACAAAATAGAACTATCATGGATATGGTTAGGAGCACATTGTTTTGCAAGAAATTACCAAAATGTTTCTAGGCAGAGGAAGTATCTTGTGATGTTCATATCTTGAATAGATATCCAATTAAAACTGTTTGTGATAAAACTTTTGAAGAAGCTTGGAGTGGAATAAAGCCAGATCTAATCCACTTGAAGGTATTTTGGTGTATCAATTATGCTTAAGTACTTGATGAGCTAAGAAAAAATTAGATAGCAAAGTAGAAAAGTACATCTTTGTGGGATATAGTCAAGTAATAGAAGGCTATAAGTTATACAATCCAATAACTGAAAATTTAATTATTAACAGAGATGTTCGAAAAAAATGAAATCTGGGATTGGTTAAAGAAGCTAGTGCCTATGATATCTAGTCAAGATTATGAACTGCTAACAAATAAAGAACTTGGAGTTTAGTAATTAGATTTGTCCTCCTATATAGTCTTCTAAAGTATGGAGATATCTATAATAAAAGTACCAAATATTAGCTTGTTTGAAGGATTGTCAACTTGGAAAGGATCTGGATGGTATTAATAAAGAGGAAATTACTTAGTATGCTTTCTTTATAGATGGATATCCAGTAACATTTAAAGAAATAGCAAAATATAACAAATGGATTTGAGCTATGGGATGAAGAAATTCATGCCATTGAAATGAACAAAACCTAGGAGCTAACAAATTTTCTATCAAGAAAGAAGTTGATTAAAGTCAAATAGGTATAAAAAATGAAGTGTAAACCTAATGGAGACGTTAAAAGGTATAAAGCAAAGTTGGTTGCAAAAGGATACAAACAAAAGCTTAAGATTGATTACTTCAAAGTATTTGCTCTAGTTACCAGTTTACATACTGTACAAATGATTATTTCTATAGATGCTTAAAGAAGTGTGAAAATATTCCAAATGAATGTCAATTTAGATTTCTAAAATGGAGTTCTTAAAGAGAAAGTTTACATTAAACAACAACTAAGTTATGTGAAACGAGGCAATGAAGATTAAGTTTATACATTGAAGAAGTCATGGTACAAATTGAAGCAATTGTCACAAGCATGGTATAATCGTATTGATTCATATTTGTTAACTAACATTTTCCAATGATGTTCCCATGAGTATGCCTTAAATGTGAAAACCAGCAAGGATTGGGATATTATAATTATTTTCTTATAAGTGATGATTTTTCTTCACTAAAAAGTAATCTTAAGTTACTAGTAGTGGCGAGGGAGGCTGTGATTTCTCAGTTCAAGATGAGAGATTTGGATGTGTTACGTCTATAGTATTGAAGTAAAACAAACAAATCGAGAGACAATTATTTCTTAAAAGAAATATGCTCAATTTTTTTAAAAAAATCAAGATGGACGCCTGTAAATCGATATTGACTCCAATACAAGAAGGATTTAAGCTTTACAAAGATGGAAGTGGAGAGTTGGTAGATGCAATGAATTTTAGAAGATTTGTTGGAAATTTAAGGTATTTAATGGAAACAAGGTTGAATAATATTTACGGAGTTGAACTTGTGAGTAGATTCATGAAAACAACAAGACAATCTCATTGGCAAATTGCAAAAAGAATATTTAGGTACATTAGATGATAGAATCTTCTTCTCAAATGCTAATAACGTGGAGTCAGTTGGATATATTAATAATGACTAGGATGGTGACACAAAAAAATCAAAAAAGTACCTCTAGTTATATTTTTAATCTTAGCTTGAGAAATATTTCTTAGTCATCCAATAAATAATATGTTGTTCAATGATAAAAGTAGAATGTATTGCAATAGCAGATTGTGTAATACAAGTAGATTGGTACTTCAAATTTGAGTAATGCTTGGCGAATTACAATATCAAAAAGACGATCTGATGAGAATTTTTGTGATAATAAGTCAACAATTGCCTCACAAGTAGATTGGTACTTCAAATTTGAGTAATGCTTGACGAATTACAATATCAAAAAGACGATCTGATGAGAATTTTTGTGATAATAAGTCAACAATTGCCTCAATTAAGAATCTAGTTTTTCATAATAGAAGCAAGTCTATTGATATTAAGTATTATTATATTTGTGATTTGGTAGAAGAAAATGAGATCATGTTGAGTTTTGTGCCTTGCAGGATCAAATTGTAGATATGTTTACAAAGCCACTAAAAACTAAGTTATTCTACAAACAAAAGAAAAAGTTTGGAATGATCAAACCAAGTTGATGGATATTAAGCTTAGTTTAGCTAATAATTAATCATGAAGAAAATAACTTATTAGTGTACAACTTATCATTATTTGTCACACATTGTTTTGCTAGTTGTGAAGATTAAGAAAAAAAGTTGTCAAAGTCTATAAAAAAGTATTATAAAATAATTGTCAAAGTTGATATTAACAGATTTAGTGCCAGTATAAAAGGGGTTGCTATACTCCAAAAATTATTGTATCAAAAAGGGAAGGTGAGGTGCAAAATACAGTTAACAAACTCCAACGAGTTTGAATTACAATGATGATATGAATTTTGCGAGGCTATAATAGAAGTGGATGTTGTATTAAAGTAGTGTTTTCTATAGATTTTATGAGTTGTTTTTTCAATCAAAACAAATTTTATCTAGAATGGCACACTAACATCTTTTAATTTACTAAGAAGTTTAAATTTTTTTATTGGTAAACATATGAAAGTAAGTTTTACTAATTGCATCTCTCTTTAAAGGTGTGCTAACTAATTTTGAACTTAGAAATCACGTAGAAGTAACATGTAATTTTATTAAGGATCTCAATTTCATGAAAAAAAAACCTAGAAGTAAATAAAAGATAACGAGCGCGTAGGATATATATGTTTCTATTCTCATAGAACCCTTTTTTTATATATAACTTAGGATTTGGACTTGGCCCGATAATCTGGGACCTATAAACTACCTATTCAGACTCATAAATAGATAAATTCGGGTCTGATCTATGAAATCCTTAATCAAACAGTTAGTAGTATGATTTGATTCTCAAGTTCACAGCCTTCAGTTTCAATGGAGTCGCTGAGAACTGAGAACTAAGAACTCGTGTCAACATCTACTTTACAAACCCTCCCCAATCAATTAGATTAGGCTTTTCTATTTATGGCTGACTGGCTAAGCAGTAAAGGGTATTCTCCCGATAAATTCCCTTATTTTTAGCAACAATATGTAGTTGCCTTGAAGTTCGCTTCAAACTTGGAAGTTTAACGTTCCTGACAATGAAATATACCTTTAACTATTCTTTAGTAGATAGATCGAGCCTTCATTTATTGGCAGCTTTTGTACTCAAAATTTATAGCCCATCTAATTAAATGAAACCTTCTACTATATGAAACAAGTAGAATATGCTTAAATTAAGTAATAGTTAATGACGTGAAAACACATTAATTAGTGAGAAACAAAATGTTGACACCGTTATAAATCAAGACAAAATATTAAATCAAGATGCATTCGCATTTCGCCATAGTAGTAATATTATAATCTAAACAGAAGCATACTACAAATGAACTGGTGTGAAACTGTAAACAGAATCGACATAAAGTAGAATGCTTACATTGCATGTGAACTCTTACGTTCATGGTTCATGACCATTCTAGATTATTAAACTACTAAGGGACTGCAATTCTTTTGACCCATACATTAGTTTCGTGTCATTTTGCACGTAAATTTAATAAACGCACGGAATCTGAATTCAGAACGTGATGGGAGTGTGAGAGTCAAAGTAACGTCCCAAAATATCGGCCCTATAAATAAATAATACTATTTATATACCATTAGAAGAACGGAATGAACTCTTTTTTCAGTTGGACTTGGACCCACCCACTTGATGTATCACGATTCACGAGCAGTCACATCCCTCCCTTGCAATTTCGTAAATAAGTGAAAAATTAGAGGCAAATCACGAGAGCTAGTTGAAAACGCGGCGTGTGATTAACCACGGTTGAATCAACCGCACCATGGTTTAGATGTCCCTCGTTCTATAAACCTCACCACACGAGTTGTAAAGAAAGTATTAGAAAGAAACTGAAACAAACAAACAAACAGACAGACTGTTGCTTCAGAGAGAGAAACAGAAGAATTCCTTCTTCTCCTTCGGCTCTTCTTTTAAGGAGAGAGAGCGTGGGGCTTCTTGAAAATGGCTATTTACGTAAACGAGGAAGATGTGTATAGATGTCCAAAACACCCCTCGCGCCGCCGCCGCACCGGAATCTGCCATCACTGCCTTCGTGACCGTCTCTCTTCTCTCTGCCCCATCTGCGCCGACGAGCGCCCGTGTAATTGCTACTCTGCGGCTGCTGCTGCCTCCTCCTCCTCCTCCGGATCCTCATCCTCCTCTTTCTCTCGCTTCTCCACCGCGACGGCCGACGGAATTGGATCCATGGGCCGAGTCTCCTCTCTCATCGAGAACGAGCCTGCGTTCCGGCGATCGAGATCCGTGGCGGTCTCCTCTCTCCGATCAAATCTCGAGGACAGCAGTGAGTACTCCTTCCGCAAAGACAGTTTGCACAGAAGTAAAAAAACTGGGTCGTTCTCGAGCTTCTGGTCGGTGTTTAAGAGTAAGAGAGTTGATGGAGTGGCGAGGGAGAGTCACAACGCTACACGTAAGAAGAGCGTTGACGAGGAAAGGACGAGGCTGATGATGATGAGGAAATCGAGGTCACTTGCTGTACCGTCAGATTCAGGTGTGGCTGACGTCAGATCAACGAAGAGTAGTAAGGGCTGGCATTTTCCGAGTCCCATCAAGGTTTTCCGGCAATCAATTTCCAGAGGATTGCTCCATGAAAGGTCGCCCCTGTATAGAGGCTAGTTTATGGAATTTGGTTTTCTTGGTTTTAGTTTTGTACAGTGCTTGTGGCAAAAAGAATTAGTAACCAATATAATTAACTCCGTGAAAGGGATTATTAATTAATACCTTTCAGTTTCAGCTTTAATTATTGTTTTTCAGTATGTGAAGCGAATGTTTGTTGAAAAAAGAGTAATGAAATCTGTTTTTTTTTTAATTAAAAACCTTTTAATTCATTCTCTTATCATGTTATAATTAGTGTTGTGCAAAACATAAATTAAAACAAACAGCTGACTTCTAGAAGAAGCAGAGGGCATTGTTCGATGGGAATTAAGTAGGAAAAGCGTCACATAGTTGTCTGTTTTGGTTAACAACTTGGGTGTTTAAGTGTTGCAAACTAATTTCACAGCTAATGTTGCCTATCTGCAGATAAATCGTACACATGTCGATACTATTGCCATAATTGCACCAGCAGAAAGCAAATCTATTTACTTACTTATTCAATTATTATTTCAACTAACTCTAATTTAATAACTTAAGCATTAAGAGATAAAAATATAAATAAAACGTACTTAAATGCCTACATTTCTAACAAAAAACGTCCATAATCGAAAGGAAACCAAAACCTTAAATCCAAATATACAAACTCATCTTAGAAAAATAAGCTTTATCTTTTAAAATATAAACTAATATTGATAACCAGATAGGGTAAGCCCTTGATGAGTTTGATGAATGTATTATTAGTTTATTTGTATTTTTACAATTATCAATTAGTTTTGAATTATGTAATTTACATAATCTATATTTATTCTTTTGTTTCACCTTTTATAGTTGATTTCTTTTAAGGGATAATAATTTCTTATTATTTCATTATCCAACTTTTTAAAAATTTTAATTAAATGTTAAAATTTTAAAATTAAATAATTCAATTTAAAAAGTTGTGTCTGTTAATATTTTATTCATATGAATATAAAAACTAATATTTGAAGGGGTTATATGACACCTTCTTCCTTACATAAGTCTTTAATCATTAAAGAAGTGACTGTATTTTAAATATATAACTAACAATATATTTTTACTTGAAATTCAAAAATTATCTTAACCATGTAGTTCTTCTAAGTATTGAATATTTATATTGTTCTAGCATTTATATCAATAAAAAATTTTAACAAAGACTTTTTTAAAATTTAGATAATTAAAATTTTAAAAAAACTTTTATTTAAATTAACTCCACTTTTAGATTTGCCATTAGCTTCAATTGGAAGTTTACGAGTATAACAACAACAACAACATCTAGTATAAATATTGTCGATATACGGAGTATGGGGTACATAGTTTAATCTTTACACTACAGGAAAAATGTCGTTTAACGATGGATATTACTGACGGAAAACTTAAACATTCCATTAGTTAAGCCAAGTTATCGACGGAATTTACTAACAAACTAAGACATTGTAGAAACGACCGTAGATAATAATTTTCAACGAATAAAATATCCGTCGATAAATGTACCGATAGAAAATTTATGTAACTGTTAGTAGATATACCAACATTGTTTGTGCGATTGACCGTTGGTAAATATCTGACGGTCAAAATTTGTCTGTCGGCATATTTAAAACGGTATTGGTTATTCCGTCGGTAAGTTTATTACAACATTACCAATGGTTATGTTTGTTCCGTCTGTGAATATATCGACGGTTATTCTGCGGCAAATCTTGACGATAAAATTGGCGACGAAATTGGTTATTCCGTCTATTACTTACAGTCAATATGACTGACGATTTGTTGTTCTCCGTTGGCAAATAGAATTGATTTTACCAACGCACTTTTGGCTTTCCGTCGATAAATTAACAAAAAAATTCTAAAAATATGCCGGCATTAAATTTTATTTGATAATCTTATAGTTTTAAAACAGTTATGAATTATCCGTGCATAATATTTTGATTTGTTTATATATTTAATTTGTTTAAACAGAAAGTTAATTGATGATATAACGTTAAAATTATCTTAATTGATAATAAAAATATTAAATTGTACATAATAAGTATTTGTAATTCAAATGAAATGAATATAACTACATTATTGATTTGGTGACTGCATATGCTCTGATCGTTGCAATGAGGTGCTATCCCTCCCTTTCAACTTATTCATCTCGTTACGGAGTTGAGCTATGTACTCCCTCGACTGTTGCAACTGAGTTACCAATGTCTACACTGTGCTCCAAAGCTCATGGACTTCATTAGTTGTGGACCGCCTACTAGATGTTGTTGTACTGGACCTGGAAGATTGTAAATAACAAGTATTCGCAAATGAACCTAAGCCGAATAACCTTCCACGATGGTCCCTACCACCCACTGCATGAAGATAAGCTTGAGTCTCATCAACATCTTCAGATTGCTGAGATTGTCGTTGAATATTTTCTTGTATTTAGTCCTATCAGAAGGTAATGTTTATATTAGTAAATGATAATTGTTAAGAACTAATATTAAACCATAAATTTCACATATATTTAGTGTTCTACATCAAGTGTTGACGAATGTCACACCGTTATGCTTTTTAATGTGAGTGTAAAAAAAGAGCTGACGGAGTGTAAGCCTCATGTCCATAGACTTTTCCTACATAAGAATAAAATGTTATAAGTGAACTAGAATTTAGAAAAATTCGGCAGAGTTTTCTCTATTTTTATGATATTTACCCCCTATTGAATAAAGAAAATAATTCAACAACACAGTCATAGATGACACCAGACATTTATAACATTATCATCCTCCATAATATATATATTTTCATCATAAAATTCGCATATCAAATTAAATTGACATACAACAAAGTAAAAAAAATCAGAATATAAATGTAAAGAGTAGATACTTATAAGTCTCTCTACATACTCGTGGTGGCTAATAGATCCTCCTGTATATATGGAAAGACTCTCTCCCCCAACCCTCTATGTCTATTGCTAGAAAATTTTGTTTGTGTTCATTATGTCATCTCATGTAAAACGCAGTAATATCATAAACATATAGTCTTCAAAGTCTCGGAGTTAACAATAAATAATGCATCTACTTCTAGGATATTAATTTCTATTTCATAGAATGCTTTCTAGGCTTAAACCTAGATTGACCACAAAATTTGCACTCTTGTAATTCCACATCATCTCCCCAATATAACATACATCTCAATTTGTAACAATCAATCTTTTTAACAGGCAAACCAACCCCTAATAAGTTTTTTCATATTGTAAAAACTATCAACCACTGTATGATTAGGAGGTAATGATTCATTATACCATTCAAAACTTTAATCAAAACTACGATCAGAAATATGCCCTTCAGATTTTATGTTCAATATTCAAGCAATTAAAGACAATTGAGTCATTATCTCACAATTGGCCATAATTCTTGGTCAGTTAGGTGTAGTAAATCAAAAAACTATTTTGCATATGAGTTTGATTCTTCTTCAAGATCTTTTATATTTTCCTAAAAGGTATAATTGACTGCATCATAAACCATTTACATGTAAGGATTTTCATTTGCATCCACATTATTTGTTTTAAATCCAATCCCCCTTCAAACTAATTTAAGTTCACTGACGATTGTACTTCATTATCCCTTGAGGTGCTATAAATTCATGGTTCCCTATATCGTATCCTCTCAAAATAATTTGAGACAAACTCTTTTCTCATCAAATGCACATTCACTTCAATAGGAAGGAAATGAATGTGTTTGCACTTTTTACACGGGCATTTGATCTTTGGGCTATCCATATATGTAGGTTGAGAACATGCATAATGAATAAAAGCTTCAACTCTCTCAATAACCTTAGGATTAATGAAACCGTCAATTGTTAATCATCTATACATCCAAGATCTATCAACATTACTCATTTATACAAAACTGTTAATTTCAAACAGTGATTCTATAGTTAGTATCCTTCATGTTCCCCAAAATTTACAGAACACCTAAACTTTGGACAACATCTCCTAAGTATTAACTAATTGAATTAATCACCTATAATTGATTTCAAAACTATGGTATGTGGCGTTATTTACACATGTGAATCAAGAAAAACAAGTTCTCGTCGTGACTCCTAAGCTCGTGAAATTTTTCATCGATAAGCTTCACGGGAGCTATGTCACGGGTTTCCAGCCTATATACTATCATAGGGGTTTATTATGGAAAGAATTGTCTTGTCTATAAAACATGTTAATTTCTTGCGTTAATACTAAGTTTACATTAATCACCTTGAAGTTGAAGTATTAATCGATCGAACTAATCACCTACAATTAATTTCAAAACTATCGTACGTGACATTGTTTTACTAATAAACCTCACGGGAGTTGTATCATGGGTTTCTAGCCTATATACCATCCTAGGGGTTTACTATGCCTCAAATCATTCATAAGATCTCAAACTCATTCCATATACAATAAATGCTTATGTAATCATACATCTCCTCTTCAATGATTCAAACATAAACCAAACATAAATAGCTAGACTATTAAAGAAGAACGTAAAAACTCATCAATGACTATGCCATTGGACCTAGCACACAAAAAGACATTTTATGATTAACTATATATGAAAACAAAAGATCATCCTTAAATGATATGTTGTACATCTTCAATTTCTCACATTTTATAAAAAATTAGAAAATCCAAAAGTAAGCTAGATAGGAAATCCTAAAAGCTAGAATGAAGTTCCAATTGATAGAATCAAAAGCTTTGAAATAAATAATTTTCATATTATAACTTTAGTTAAGTGTTTTCTTATAGTAGTTTATGGATTTCAACATCACATCATGATTTTAAAACCTAAAAATTTAACAAATTAACTTATAATCATGCTATATATTCTCATATTAGCATAAATGAGTGATGCAACACCTAATATTAAGTATACATAAAATGACAATTTAACAAATATAAAAATGTTAAAATGCTTCCTATATGAATTTACTAATTGACCATATGAACCTCTAAAACTGCAATAATATCATAGTATATCTGTTTAATATTCAAACCCCTCCTATATTGATACGTAAACAAAACCATAGTCCTCAATCCATAATGTCATTTGCAAGACAACTTAACCAATATCCTATATTAAAGTTCCTCAAAAACCTTAAAATCATTCATTTATCAATCCCATCATAAAACAAATATACGTAAAGAAAAATAGAAAAAATCCATCCAAAAATGAGGTAAGAACGTGAAAAGTAAAGAGAACCTAATCAATTCAGAAAGTATCAATGAAATAACCCATTGACAAAATTAAGATATTTAGAACTATATTTTAAACATATCCTATATTAATTCATTGACAAACTCAACTTTAAGAATGTAACAACCAAACACAACTAATAAGAAAATGTATTAATGATAGAGATTAACAATACTTAAAATTTAAAGCTAATAATTTAGATTAACAATACTTAAATTGAGATTAACAATACTTAAAATTTAAAGTCACAAACCGAAGTTCATATCACAAATAAGTTTTGGTTGGTGCAGACCATTTACATTAAAAATGATACAAGTTCAATGGGAGGTTCAAACCACAAACAAATACTTAAATTAAACCAAGTACAGAAAAAACCAGTAAATAATAAAACTCACTTACCTCAACCGACACGCAGAAGAAGTCACTGAAGTACGTGAAGGAAGAAGATGATGGAGCTAGAGTCAAGGAAGATAACCAAAATAAAGAAAAGAAGACAATGACAATCAAAGCAGTACACAAAACACAGTAACAAGCAAAACTCAACGACATCATAAAAAACAATCAAAGAATAAAATGTTAGCTCAACTGACGATTAAAAGAAGACGACGACGATAACACACAATGGGTGAGTGATGACAAGGAGAAAAGAACGAGCAACGATGATGACCCTCGACGATGAGCGACGACGAGGAGAAAAAATGGCAAAAACATAGAGGAGAAAATGAGGGGGGAAGGTTTAGGATGGTTTAACCCCAAAGAAAACGACGTCATTTGGTATTAAACCAAACAATATCGTTTTCAATTTATTTAAAACAATGACGAAGTGGCCAGACCATCAGAAAATCACCGACGAAATACATTACTGTCGATAAACCCCGACCCTTGATTATTGAACCAAGTATTTCTATGTGAATTTATCGAGGTAGCGATTATATCGACGAGAATTTTTTTTGTCACAAGATGGAATTTTTCACGACAGTATTACCGACAGATATTGGTTTTCCATCTCTAATTAGCAACGGTATTTGTTCTGTCAATAATTTTTTGTTGATAATTTATGATTTTCTTATGGTGTTAGCATACATAAATCATTTACAGGGAATCTAAGAAATCCTTTCTTTAATCAATGTTATGGAGGCTAATAATAATTAGTATGAATCAAAATAATTTATGAGTCAATCTCCACTTTTAGATAATTCATTATAGTAAGAAAATTACTGTACACTCATTAGTGTGTTTTTAAAATTTTGATCTCTTATAATTTTGTTTACTATTAAGTCACTAAATAGAAAAAAATACATTGTAAATTTGAATAACTATTAACCAATTGTTAGATTTTAGGATGCGGTTGGTTCGTACAGGGGAATGATAATAGAAATGAGAATGAATATAGTAAGGAATGTGAATGAATAGTATCATTATAATTATGATGGTTGGTTAAAAGGAATGAATGATTATCATTACCATTGATAGTGGTTGGTTTGTATAAAATTAAGAAATAAAATTTTATTATAATTAATTAATTAAT
>JANTPM010000001.1:25234604-25247005 GCA_025434745.1 Erythroxylum divaricatum
AGTGTGTGAATTGTGTGTTTTGAAGTGTTTTAATGATGTTAGATGAGTAATGCTTAAAAGGAAATGATTGAGTATTTATGCTGGAATTTTGTGGGGTTATGTTCAAGTGTATGTTTTGATGATTTTGTGGCTAAATTAGAGACTAAATTGGAGGCTTATTGACGTAGGAATGGGGTTAGAATGAAAGGAGTTGTGTTAGGATTAAGATCTAGAAATTTTCTTTTGTGTAGGTTTCAGTTTTTTGGTCATAACTTTTGTTATGGTTGTGCTATTGAGTTGAGATTTAGCTTAAATTAAAATTGAGAAGTTTGCCTAGAATTCATATGAAGGAAGTTCTGTCCAATTGTGGCTTTAAAGGCTTTGAATTTTGCGTGGAAGTTGAGATATGTGTGTTGGCTGAATAGTTGTGATTCTAGCATTGAATGAATTGTTGCTCGAAACTTTGGAGAATTTTCTGAGCTAAAATAGACAGATTTTGTGATTTTGGTCTTCATGAAAGTTGAAGATTTGCTTGTTAGCTTTCTACCGCCACTAAGTATGATTTTTTTTTGAATTGTAGGTTAAAAGTTATGGTGTGTTAATGTTCAGGAGGTAATTCAGCTTAAAATGTGTTTTGTGTGCAAATGGCTCTAAATGTATAGGTTTTGTGCTTTTTTTGTTCTGATGCTATTTGTGGACTGTTAAGGGTGAAATTGGCTCAAGTGATCTTCTGGAAAGTTGTAGAGGATTGTTGTAGCCTTCTAATAAGGTATAATATGTTAATTGTGGATATAAGGATTGTAAGTTATGCATTTTCAAAGTTTTGATATGGTCTAGGTCTTGTACTGTTTTAACACTCCTTAACAGGGCAGCCACATTAATGGGTAAATTTGACCTAGTTAGAATTGGAATTTGCTTTGAAGTCCTTCTTAAGAATTGTAGTATATTGTCTGAGCCTTTTATTGCTATATGGTATGGAATTTTTTGCTAAGGGGATGTGGAGTTATAAATTTTGGAAGATTGGGTTATTGTTGAGAATAATTTGGGTAGGCAGAAGCTTTGCTTGAGAATTTGATTTGGTTAGAGCTGGAATTGGCTTCTAAGTTGTTCATGAAAGTTGTAGCATTTATTTTGCTCTTTTGACTGATATAAAATTTGAAATTTTTGGCTAAGGGGATGAAAAGTTATGATTTTTGGGAATTGGTTGTACTATATAGGGTGATTTTATGTACCTCGAGATAAATATAGTTGCCTGAGCTAAATTTAGATACATGACTTGAAAAGTTCTACAATAGTAATTGGTTTGAAAGCATGGATTCATGATGTGGACAAAAACATATTAGATATACATATAAACGATTAAGGTAATATTGGAATTGGAAAGGATTGAAAGGATTGTGCTGAGGGATCTGTCCTAACAAAGCTAATATTTCAATTAACAGTATCAAATAGATCATTTCATAGCAGAGTACCACATATGTGGATACTAGGTTACTCAATCTAGTGCAATAACAAGGGTATAGTAATGAGTACAGCGAAAGAGAAATTGACGGCTAAGAAAAATGGATACTGTGGTTACATTTAGGTGGTATCAGAGCTCAGAAGTACGAACTTCTATGGGCATTTACTGAAACATGGGTAAAGTCACCTATATTAAATTCATGTTATAGCAGACCGTAGTAACTGATCCTTAGTCTGAGTTGTATGGGTATGGGTCATACGCATGAACATGTGTTAAGTGATCAAGTGTAAGAAAAGTGATGTTATGTCAGAATAAGAGCCAATGAAGGTTTATGGGCAACTAGAAATGGGAAAGGAATAATGAGAAATGACATTCATATTGTACTGTGATTAAAAACCCTCGAATGTGATCTGCATGTGAATACATTGGCAATGGTTGATTTAGAAAGAAGTGATATCAAAATAAATAATGAGATTTAAAGTGTATAAATCGAGTTGAACGAAAAACGAAACTTGCGATAGTCTAGAGAGGTCAAATATGGACATGAGAAAAAAAAACATTGGTTAAAAGTGATGGGAGTTATGATTTAGCATAAGAATATGTTTATGAGAGATCAAAAGTTTAGGATGACTAGGTATTCCTGAATCCGACTTTTATGTCCGATTAAAATGGGGATAATTGGAAATGAAAATTCAACTCTTTACTTCCAGTCTTAATAACAATATTGAGGTAGGTACCAGGATGGAAGATTGGGTTATTGTTGAGAATAACTTGGGTAGGCAGAAGCTTTGTATGAGAATTTTGTAGGTATATGTCTCACCTTTTCCGCTTCTTCCTAACAATATCTTCACTTACGATACAATATATTCCATAATACACACATCAACATAACTGTAGTAAATCTTTCTCTCCCTTATCGAACCATGTACTTCAATGTCAACTTACTTAACATTCAAATTAAGGTTTCAAATTCATAAATAACAGTTTAAGTTATAGTTAAAAGTAAGAACTTTAATTAAGGTAAATATTCAGGCTAATAGGTCAAAAATGTATAAAAGTTGCCTATGAATTCTACCATTAACGCATAATTAAGGATATATAGAATAAATGCGTCAATTTCTTAATAGTTATAAGAGTTAAACAAGATTTGATCTCTTTATCTAATCTCTATATAAAGGATTTAGATCATATTTCATTATTATTATTATTATTATTCATCAAATTTCTCATAATTACATTTTATAACATATTAGTTCATTTGTTACACGACAATTAACTCCAAAAAACATTTATTTTCTTAAGCATAAATGCTTGAAATTTATTTAATATGAATCATAATGGTAATGAGAACCATTTCCATGAAGTTAGGTCCATTAAGTAAATTACCATTATATACTAATAAATTATTTTGATATAGAGAAGTTATTTAGTCAATGGATGTGACATATGAATAAGGATTTTACATGTATTGAATACATTCTAAAAATATATAATACTAAATAAATTAGTTAGTGAAGTAGTGATTTAAAATCAATCAACAAAACAAAATTTAATTGACTATTAAAATTTTTTAATTTAAAATGAATATGTCTTTAACACAGTTTTTAAACATAATTATATATGTTAAGATTTTTATGATTTCATCTTTTTTATTTTGATTATCACATTTTAAAAACTATAACTTATTCTCTTATAGTATTATTTGGCATTAACACCAAACAAAAATAATGCACTTAAATATATCTCATATAATAAATTAGCAAATTAATATATACAAAAGACACTATGATTTTTCTCTTCTAAACATAAAAAAGTGTTTAACCACAAAACAAGTTCATAACAATAAAACTAAAAGAAATAAATGGAGAAATTGTCTTTTGAAAAGGTGGATGAAAAATATATAAGAAAACATTTCATTGAACACATGGTGTGCATAAAATTATCAACCTTAACTAAACACAAATTGATAAAATTTTCCCATTATTTACATGGAAAACCCTAAAACAATAACAATCAAACCCCAATTAATTCAATAGAAAATCAACGACTCAGTCCAAAAATAAGAAAATTTGAAAACAAAGGTCAACGACTTACCTTCGAAAAAATCGTCAGAGAAGACACCCTTATCTCACTGCCGGAGAAGACGACAGACAACGTCGGTCGGAGACGCTGCAGGTGGTCGAAGGAAGGAGGCTAGTCGACGTTGGAGGAGGAAGAAGGAGGAACTGCGTCCGAAGGAAGGAGGACGAAGCTGCGTGCGAGGAAGAGTCAGGGAAGGAAAGAAGGGTTGCGTTTTAATATAAACCAAAACGACGTCGTTTTTGTTTAATTAAAATGCAAGCCTTGTTCTAGACAAAACGACGTCGTTTTGGAGTAAACCAGAACGACGTCATTTTGGTTTATAATAGAACAACGTCGTTTCTGTTTAAATTCAAACGCAACTCTTGTTGCCAAAACGACGTGTTTTTGGTTCTATGAAGGACACTCTTCAACCTAACCAAAACAACGTCGTTTTAGTGAAAACCAAAATGACGTCGTTTCTGTTATATCACAGATGCTCTGAAGCTCGACGTCGTTTTGGCTAGCACAAAAATAATGTCATTTTGGTTAACGTCAACAACTTCAATTTTGCATATCCAAAATGTCGTTGTTTCGATTACACCAAAACAACATTGTTTTGGAATAAACCTCAAACCATCCTTATTATCTAAGACGACGTCGTTTACGTATCAACCAAATGATGATTTTACCGACGGATGTTCCGATGCCAGTTGTTTTGTTGCAAAAATTTTGTCTTCTTAACACAACTTTACCGACGAACATAACAATGTCTAATTTTCCCGTCGCTAAAGAACCCAAAATACGTCCGTAGGTAATTCCCTACCAAAATTTGCCACCACTTCATATTTACCTACGAGTAAAATTTTCGTTGCTAAATTATTCAACATTAGCGACGGAACTGTACTTTCTGTCGCTAATTACATACGGTTTCTATTCCGAAACTAAATTTTTGTCACCGATCTGCAGTTTTCTTGTAGTGTACAACTAACTTGTCATAGTAAATTTTTAATGGCTTCGAAATGGAATCTATAATTTTAAGCACAGATATGAAACTCTTCAACCATACATCATGTGTGGTAGCCTCAAAACATGAAACGAACTCAGCCTCTAGTGTAGAAGTAGTAGTCAAAGTCTGCTTTGAACTCCTCCAAGATGCCACTCCACTGGCAAACATATACATATATCCAGAGGTTGACTTTCATGTATCAACAAAACCAGCAAAGTCCGAATCCGAGTAGCCAACTACTGCGAGATTGTCAATTCATCTATACATAAGCATGTAAGCTTTGGTCCCTTAAAGGTACCTCTTCATCTTTTTGGCAACTCTCCAGTGGTCTATCCCTAGGTTACTCTGATATCTTCTTAACATTTCAACAACAAATGCAATGTCAGGTCTTGTACAAACTTGAGCATACATTAGGCTCCCTACAGTAGATGTATATGGAATATTTTTTATTTTTTCCCTTTCAAGCTCATTTTTTGGGCATTGGTTTAAATTAAACTTGTCACCTTTCACAATAGGTGCTATAGTCGGTGAACAATCTTTCAGCCAAAATCTTTCTAAGACCTTATAGATATAGGATTCTTGGGTGTATTGAGATATATCCCCATGAATCTTAATGCCAATGACATAAGATGCCTCACTCATATCGTTCATATGAAAATTCTTAGAAAGAGATTTTTAACCTCATATAGTAAACCCTTGTCATTAATGGCAAGTATAATATCATCCAAATATAGAACAAGGAAACAAACTTTACTCCTACTAACTTTTTGATATATGCACTGATCCACGATATTCTCTACAAAACCATATGAAGAGATGATATCATGGAATTTCAAATACCATTGATGGAAGGCTTGTTTCAATCTATATATGAATTTCTTAAGCTTACACACCAAATGCTCATCATCATTAGAGGAGAATCCTTCCGGTTGTTTCATATCAACTTCTTCCTCTACATCTCCATTTAGGAATGTTATTTTCACATCCATTTGATGTAGTTCCAAATTAAAATGGGCAACTAATTCCATAATCACTCGTAAGGAATCCTTCTTAGATACAAGAGAAAAGATCTCTATGTAATCGATTCCTTTTTGTTAAGTGAATCCTTTAGAAACAAGTCTAGCTTTATATCTTTCAATGTTACATAATGATCCCCTTTTTGTCCTGAAAACCCATTTAGATCCAATGGCCTTTGCATCATTAGGCAACTAGACAAGATCTTAGACTCTGTTAGATGCCATATAATTCATCTCATTTACCATGACATTGTACCATAATTGAGATTCATTGTAACTTATGGCTTGTGAAAATGTTTCAAGGTCATTTTCAGCTCCAATATTATAGTCTACTTCTTGTAAATACACAATGAAATCACTAGGTATTGCTGATTTCTTCTCTCTAGTTAATCTTCTTAATGTTGTATTAGCACCCTCTTATGGAGGAGCTTGCACAACTAGTTACTTAACAATCTCTAATGATTGTTGAACAATTGGATCTACTAGATTGTCATTAGTAGCTTGTGGAACTTCAATGATTGGTTGTTCAACACCCATTTGACTTTAAGGGATGTTATAAATGACAATCAATCTATGACTTGAAGTAGGAGTTTGTATTTCACAATAACCCTTCTCAAGAAATAAGTCCTAAGATTAATCACTCTCACTGATGAACTCAATCTCAAGAAACATTGCATTTCTTGATTCCACAAACCTAGTACTATGAGATGGACAATAAAATCTACACCCTTTGAACCTTTCAACATATCCAATGAAATAGCCACTCATAGTCCTTGGATTCAATTTCCTTTCTTGTGGATTATAAACTCTTACTTCAGACGGGCATTCCCAAATGCGTATATGTCACAAACTTGGTTTCCGATTCTATAACTCAAGTGATTTTAAGAGCTTGAACTTGGTTTAATATATACATTGTCATTTTAAGAGCTTAACTCCATAAGAATTTAGGAAGTTTAGAGTTGCTAAGCATACTTGTACCTTGTCTAATAATGTTTAGTTTCTTCTTTCTCTTACACCATTTTGGTTTGGAGACCTATCTTATACTCCTGAAGAAACTTTGCAAATGGAACAGTGCTTGTCCATCCGATCGACCATAAAAATTTTCACCTCTATATAATCTCACGATCTTTATTTGCTTACCACATTGTCTCTCTACTTTCGTTTGAAATACCTTAAAGGCATCTAATGCTTCCTTCTTTTATGAAGCAAGTAAAGATACATATATCACGAGTAATCATCTATAAATGAGATGAAGTATTTTTGACCATACAAGTTTATTTCTAGACTATAAATGCTTGTATGTATGATCTCTAATATGTCTGAACTCCTCTTGCCACCTTTTATTTTCTTGTTGGTTTGTTTTCCCTTTATGCAATCTACATAAACATCAAAGTTAGTAAAATCCAAAATATTAAGCATTCCATCATTCGCTAATTTTTTAATTCTTTCAAGGGAAATATGTCCTAATCTTTAGTGCCACAACTGTTGGGTCGTGTTTTATATATCGGGGTGTGTTGCCCCGCATACTTCAAGTTTGCATGTGGTCACAACCTTAATCAGTATTGTCTTCTTTGGTACTCGAACTCGAGACCTCAAGGTTTTGTTGCATTTTAAATGCACGCCTCTTACTATTGAGCTAACTTGGGGTACGATGGGCCCAGTTCGCCCCAGTACACAAAACAAGGACCCAACAACAACATAGAGGATTGTTCATTCATAACACATCTTTTAATACTAGCATTATTATAGACATGTATTGTATTATGAAAAATATTTTCTTGCACATTACTTTGGAAAAGACCATCAATCAATATACCATTCCCAACATTTAAAACAAAACCAGAATTCAAAACTAATTTGCATGTCTAAACGACTTTTACATGTGAATGCATCTTATTGCCTGAATAGATGCACCGTTCACTACCCATTGGCTTCTTGTGGTTTAGAAAACCCTATAAGGTATTGAAAATATGGATTGTAGAACTAGAATCAATCCACCAAGTGTTATGAAAAACATCAACCATATTAGATTCATAACAAACAAGTGAGATTGAAATACCTTTCTTTATAAGCCAAGCCTAAAATTTGACACAATCTTTCTTTATTTGCCCTTTCTTTTTGATCTCAATATGGACTGGTATTTTACCTTTTCCTTTTTATCTGGATTACCCTTTATTCCTTCCTTTTGTGGCTATATGTGCACTTTCACCCAATTCCATTATCAACCTCCCTTCCTCTTGAATATATATGATCAGCAATTAATTGATAGACCATTTATCCTTATATGTGTTGTAAAATATTTTAAAGGGTTGAGGTGGAAGGTAATTACGTATATAATGCACAAGGAAAGACTCGTGCATCTCAACCTTAAGAGAATTTAGCTAAACCGCAATGGCCCTCATTCCCATGATGTGCTCATGCACACCTCTAACAATTGTGAGCTTTATTGATGATAACTTAGTCATTAAGGTGCTGGCTAGGACCTTATCTGAAGACTCAAACTGTTCATTAATAGCCTTTAGTGGATCCCTAAGATGACCACACTCTCTAATAGAACCACGAATGCTAGCATGAATTTTAGTCTTTATGTACATCATGCTGAGGCAATTAGATCGCTCCCAAAGTTCGTAAAGAGCAATTTAAGCCTGAGTTTTAATTTCAGTAGGTGCAGATGATTCATCTTTCCAGATAGCATAATCAATGTCCATCCACCCTAATTGGAGGAGAATCCTCTCTTTCCATATTTTATAGTTATCACCATTCAATTCTTGAATAGTAGAAAAATTCATAGGTTGAATAACTACATATAATTTAAATAAACATGCTTATGTCACTAAATTTGTTGAAGCAAAGAAACATGAATCATGTTTTACCAATGTTAAAACATGCAATCATATTTCAAATGTATCATGTTTTACCACTGTTTAGGCCTCACTTTTACTCTTTTGTATTTAAAAAAATTGCCTGTGGGTTAAGCTTTAATTAAAAGATTCACACATAACATTTATGATGAAATTATCAAATTATATTCCTTTTCTTAATACCTGTGGGTAAATTAAAAAAAGATATTTTACTATTCTATCCTAATTAACCATGAAAATATAATAAATCTTCATGTGGGATAAAATTTATTATATTTGAATATAATTAATTACAATTGGTGTCATTTTACTAGATGTGATCCATAACACTTAATATATATCTTTTATTAATCAAAGATGTTGTTGCTAATCTTCAACTAATTAAAATTATATTGGTCATATGACACCTCATTTTATGGAAAATATTAATAATAAAGGTTCCACATAATCCTTTAAAAACTAATTAATCATGCATCACTATTATATATTGACATGAATAAACATGTAACGTCGAACTTTCTAAACCCTTTGGTGATTGTCCTGTATTTGGAGATACTACTGTATATTGATATATGCATGGTTGTATATGAGTTCAAAGATGAATTTGAATCCTTTTGGTATGTATGCCAATGATTTATAATGTTATATGCCCTTATATGAACTTAAAGTTCATAGGTAAGCGAAATCTTAGAGATTTTCAATAAATAAGCTTTTAAGTGTGAAAAATCGAGTCCATTGGATGAATATGACCACGGTGGTTAAATTAAATATGTTCTAATGCCTTAGAGGTGATTTGACATGATTTATAGACTTATTGAACACTTAAAAAGTTTAATTGAAAAGTTGATGTACATAAGAGCTTATTTGCAAATTGTCAAAAGTTAAAGGACTTAAACGTAATTTTTCAATTCTTAGAGGACCAATATGTAATTTTATAAAGTTAAGGGGCTTAGTTATTATTTCCAAGAGTCTAAGGACCAAAATAAAAATAAAAGTTTTGGAGATTTCTAAACTTTGGCCTTAATTGCAAATTTATGCAAGTTTAGAGGGTAAAATGGTAATTTCATATAAGCTAAGGAAAAAATGGTAATTTCACCCAATTGATCAAAGAAGAGTCAATATTCTAGACCTTTCTGTCACTTATGGCTGTGTATCATATTTTTAAGGACTTAAGACATTTTGTTTTAATTGAAAGAAAGGAAAAGAAAGGAGAAGAGAGGAGGAGAAGAACCCATTTCAGATCATCATCAAGTTTCCACCATTCTTTTGATTTTTCAACTCAAATCAAGGTGTTCTAAGCTAATTTGTGGTCAAGGAACTCAAATCTATCATGAGATTTGAGAAATTCTCAAAGGATTTAAAGATATCATCAAAGGAAGGTTTAGGTATATTTTGTCTCATCTCTCTCTACATTATGATTTTGAGTTTGGTGTTAAGATATGTTGTTCTCGATGCTTGAATATGCACAAAACATGGTTTAGATGAATGAAATGTGTCGTGAAGAGGGTTCTTTAAGTCAAAACTGAAATTATCCCCTTTAGGTGGAAGTTTGTGAATTTTTGAATATCTTTTGAAATTGATCGTCTAAATGAATTTTATGGTGTTAATTATACATGTATGATGTGAATTGATGATGAAGAATGGAGAAGATGTGTGTTGGTTAAGTTTAGGTTAAAATAATGGAGAAGAGGTGGATTAATGTAATGAGTTGTACAATTAATAAAATGTAGCTTAAATGAAGGAATTTGGTTTGAATGGAGTGGTGGAATGTGTCATTGACTGGAAGTGTTACTATATGAAATGATAGGACCATGAATTATTATGTTAAAGCCTTGGAAATGTGACTTGAAAATCATGAACATTAGGTGTTTGATAAAATGCCTAAATGAATTTGATTTAGGATTTAAGGCTATATAATGGTATGCATTGGAAAACACTTCTATGTTTACTTAGAGTGAACTTGAATTATTGATTAGATTGACAAGTAAAGCCTAATATTTTTGGATAAAGATGTGTTTAATTATGTTCTAAAATAGGTAAGTATAGGATTAAAGGCATTAAATGCCTTAGAAAGTGCAAAAGAAAAGCTAATATGACTAGTAAGGAAGTAAACCTGCGAGAAGTTTAATATTCAAATTCTATAGCTTATAAGGAGTGATATTGTGTTTTACACACCTACGTGAGGGTGTATAAATAGGAAATTTATATTTAGGTATTAATTTCATTGTATATCCTTTTTTATGTATAAAGGCTCGGGAGTTGTGAATCAAGGAACTCATATCGAGGATTGTTAAAGCTAAGAGAGTGTATACCTTCTTTTGAGGTGAGTTAGGGAGACTATATTTCTCAAATAGGATTAGAACATCCTAAGACAAACATAATGACTTGTATGTGAATTTTGAACCTCGGCAATATATGGTAGACTTGAATTTCAAATGGATGCTAATATGCTAGGTATTTAATAAATGACATTGTTTTTAATAACTCTTTGTACTTGAAGTGTATTTGATGTTTTTATTATGTACTTTGAGAAATAATATTGTTTTCTACCAATCTGAACTTGAAATGTACAGGACAACGTTTTATTTTCTGAAATTACATTTTTTAACAGCTTTGCATTTGAAGTACAAAAGATGCCTTTTATTTCATGAGATAATGTTTTGGAATTTACATATTCATAATCGAGTTATGTATGCTGCATGTTTTTGTTCTCTTTTGGCTTAGAGCCATGGCACAGTTTTATTTTATATGTTGGACCGATAAATAAAGATATGATGCTTTACTTGATTTTATATTTAATAATTGGACATGATTTGTTTTGTGATTGGTGAGAAAATGATTGGCCAATCATGTGTTGGGTACAACTGATTAAGCGACTGTCGTACCCTTAATGCTGGTACATGAAAGTTGAGTTGCCATATTGACACCTTTCTATGGGACACGCTAGTGATTCCACACCTAGAGTCTGGACACTGACGAGATCATCACCTAGGGTCATGACGCTCTTGTCGATTGTAGTCCAGATTCACCACGGATGAAAGTTGAGCTAACATCGAGTATCGGTGGGTGTGCACATTAGTTTGGCCAACTAGTGGTGTCACACATGATTGTTTTGGCTTATCTTGATATTGGTTTTCCTATTGATATTTGATTTATACATATGATATTTTTATGTTTTTGTGTACTAGAACTGGAACCTATGTTTACCGGATGAGTTAGTTAATAGGCTAGGTCTATATAGTTCCTAACCAGTATACGTTGAGTCAAAGGCTAGGGTTATGTGTTTTCTATGTGATATATATTCACTTCATAGGTTATCTACACCGTCTTGGTATGAATTGAATTCTATTTGTGATATATGTCTTCACTGCTCACTGAGTATCTAGTGTACTCACCCCTCCGCTTTCCAATCATGCAGGTTAATTTAGTGAGTTTGAAACTCTGAGTAGATCATGCAGTCTTTTGACATTTTCGAGATATTACCACACGTGGGTAGTTTCTTAGTTTTTACTTTTGTTGTCTAGTGGCTCATGAACTGTGTTTATGTAGATACATTTTATGATTTTGTAAGTTAACTTTTGATTGCTTTGTGTTTTACAAATGACTTTATGTATGAATCTTTTGATACTGTTGTTGAGATTGCCTTGAGTGGATTTTAAAGTCCTAAAGTTATGGTTAGATGTGACTATAGAAGTGTGTTTGAAATTGTTTGTAGATTTTTTGGGATTTTAAAAACACATCCATTGTGCTGCCTTAATTTTTTTAAAAAAAGAGAAAAGAATAGACATTCAGTGAGCCTTGCATATTCAGATTAAGGATATCGTAAGTGTCTTTAGCCCGATTATGTGGCGGTTGTCATCGGCTCGATGTGGTACCAGGTCGTGATAACTAAATTAGTATCAGAGCCATAGTTTTACGTTTTAAAAAATATTATTTTCATTTTCAAAAAGTTCATGAGCCTTAAGAATCGAGTCTGGGTGTCGAAAGCCTTTGGTCGAGAAGTTGAGTCTCGGATC
>JANTPM010000001.1:25268901-25279237 GCA_025434745.1 Erythroxylum divaricatum
ACGGGTGGGGGGGGTGGATACGGTGCAGAAAGTGAACATGGTGCAGGATACGGAGGAGGAGAAGGTGGCGGTGCCGGTGGTGGTTATGGTGGAGAACATGGTGTAGGGTACGGAGGAGGTGGTGGAAGTGGTGGTGGTGGTGGAGGAGGCTATGGTGCTGGAGGGGCACATGGAGGTGGATATGGTGGAGGAGAAGGAGGAGGTCATGGTGGTGGGGCTGGAGGTGGCGGCGGTGGAGGTGGCGGCGGCTCCGGAGGTGGCGGAGGTGGGGGATATGGTCCTGGAGCTGGATACGGAGGTGGTGGAGGTGCAGGAGGTGGCCATGGTGTTGGATATGTTCCTTAGCCAGCCCTCGCGACTTTGACTTATATATCTCTACCATCATTTTCAAAATAAAGCTTAATTATTTAGTGAATCTATGTATCGACTGTGATTTGGGGAACAATACTGTCAGTTAAGTGTATGATCTTTTGAAGTTCCTTCCTCGTAGTAACTAATACCTATAACATAATTTTCCATGAAAGTCTAATTGCATGAAGATTTTAGATTTTATATAATACACCAAATAGCTACTAAATCAAGTAACACCTAAAAATATAAACGAAAAGATTGAAATTGTAAAAAGCAGAGTAATATTACCAAAATCCTATGTTATTCCGCCAAGAAATGTTCTCAAATTCGGACCGGTCATCGAACCGGTGGCCTTATTAGTTATCAGTTTGACCGATTCGACTGGTTTAACCACCGGTCAAACCGGTGTGATGTAATAATTATGCAATAATTATATTTAATTATATATAATATTAAAAATATTTAAAAAAATAAAAAAAAATAAAAAAATTGTTGGACCGGTCGGACAGGTCAATTGACCGGTTTTGACCGGCTCAGACTGGATCAATTCAATACTGATTTTGAGGGATAAATCGGACAGAACCACTGACCGATCACTGATCGAATCGGTCGGACCAACTGGTTCAGTCCGAGTTTTAAAACAGAGCAGCCAAGTATTCTCAATGATTAATCCATTTAGGGACCAAAAATGTTTAGGAACAGGACATTTTACGAATGCTCTGAAGTTTCAAGGTTGACTACTATAACTTTCTACGTCACGAAGATGGCTGCCATCTTCACCTTAATTAGACGTCTTCATGGAATATAGTGAACAGTCATAATTAACATCGATGGATTCAACTTCATGTAACACAAAAGTTACAACGGTGGTAGTTCAGTTGTCTTATTACTATAAAATTTAAGCAAGAAGGGAAAGAAAGCACAAAAGAAGTTGGCATCTTCAAGTGAGATTAATAAAGAGATCCTACACTAACAATCATGCTTCGTCAGTGCTCAGCCTGCTTCCAATCTTTAGACACCAAGACCTGCGGAGTAGGCACCATTTACGACGCCGGTGATTCACCTGGAGTCATCCCTATCATTGACTTCCCCTAATCACGTCGGCCTCTCCACTTTCATTCATCATAACCATGTTACATTTTATTTTCTCTGCGAAAAACTCTCTGTATTTTCTCTGATACCTGTCAGAGAACAATTAACTTAATCAACAACTATGACAAGGTTAGCATTCGTTAAGCTTTTCTTGCCTGTCAAAGACCACCCATGTGGCGTGGAGGTTTGTGATCTTTTCTACCACCAACGTTCTCAAAGGAAACCCCATTACGATCTCTTTTTGTGGGACAACCTGTATCAAAAGTTCGTTGAATCAAAACCTACATCTGTTTCGGGAGGAAGAGTTTCCTTGGATATACCCCAAATGTTTGGCAGAGGTCCAGCACCGCTTGAAGTTTCTGATACCTAGCATCTCTCCTCAGTTCACCATTTTCATTTGAAGCAGATAGTTCTTCAAATTCCCCATACCAAACATCTTGCAGCGTCTTTGTGGATACTGTAGACCAGATATACAAGACAGACAACGAGAACAAAGGCAACTCACTTGCAAAGCGCTATATGGCACTTTAAATAAAGGTTTAAGCAATATACTCACAAGGAATATTAAGCCAAGGCATCGCACCGAGGAGGGTGACCGGGCATCCGGCGGACGCCACATTCTCTAGCGCCCATTGAAGTGGTTCTGCATTGAATTCTTTGAGACCATCCATAACTATGACCACATGTTTGTCAGTCCTGCCTGATGATGAAGACTTTGGCTGTATCCGATCTTCCACTAATCCTGCTCCGCCTTTCTTTGTTCTCAAGGGGTTTTGCATATCTGCACCTTGGACTTTTCTAACCAGTAAACTAAGCATATGATCAGTAGCCAATCTCCGAAGGAAGTTTTGGTGATAAGTTTTTATTAATACAGAAAAGCAAAAGCTAGGAAGAGAAGCCTTGGTGTGATTCGTTTTGGTTGATATATATATTTATACTTAGTTCAAAAATGTCACTATAGAAAACCAATCAGAAGCAAGCTATGGCTTGCTTTATTATCTCTCGACGTAACCCAAGTCAATTTTCAGCTCGATACAATAATGTCAAGTTTTTGTGTTAACACCTATGCAACTTGAAGATGCTCAGCCAAAGTTTTGACAAATGGGTATAATACCTCTAGGAAACAAGTATAGAATAAGCATCAATGACAAGTAAACTATCGAGAAAGCTTCGGTAATATCACATTGCACAAAATGGCAATAGCTAAGCTTGTTCTCAGAGTGGGACTAAACATAGGATAGTATCGTTGTAAAAAGTAACGAATCGCCATTGTAATGGTTTCCCGAGATAAGATCCTCTGTCCAGTATTACTCTGTCTTATTCTGTCTAATGAAATCTCAACCATTTATTTTGTAGGACCCACGCGAAATCCACTCGTAATTTACACGAGACCCATATAAATTAATGGCTGAAATTTATTGGACAAAATAGGACATCATAATATTAGACAGGAGATCTGGACTCTTTCCATTTCTAGTCTTAAAATGATCTTTTTTTTTTTAAGAAAATAGTTTTAAAATGACCTATTCTCTTCGTGGTTATATTCTCAAATACACTACAACAAATATTATTTTTTTAGTTACTTTTGCCGTGATTTGAAATTCATAGTTAATAGTTACAATTTAATTATAAAATTTCTAAATCGTAACCTATTAAAACAATATCTCCATAAATAAAAATTTTGCCAGTTTTTTTAGACTATTAGTTATGTTTAGTTTTATTACAAATTTGTTTCGTAAAAAGGGCTAATTTGTGAATAGCTTATTTGGTATTCATACCTAATAACTTTTAGCTACCCTTTTTTTAACTAAGAACAAAGTTTTGCAAAAAAATGTTTTATTTTGTAACAAAAACACAAATATGTTTTAAATTCATAGCTATTAGTCACGTTTTCTAGCTACGGAATAAGTCTATAGGAAAAACTTTTTGATTCTGAAAATATGTTCGTAGTCAAAAAAATTAAGACTCCAAAAATAATTTAATTAATGTAGTTGTTTTCTTCATTTAAACAATATTGTTTTGTTGGGACTGATAATTAACCTAAGACCTTGTTTGATTGAAGGGTTATATTTCCATCGTTTGGTTGAGGATTTCATAATGAAATGTAATGGAATGAGATGGAAGCGAATGATTTTATATTACATTTCATTCTATCCTAAAAAGTAAAAATAAGAAATCTTCGATTCGGAAGATTTACAATAGAACGTAAACTAATAAACACATACTACCTAATATACCCTCAACAATTCTTCTTAATACCAACTGTGACCAAGTCATAATATTAATATATTAAATAGGATAAAATTAAATTTGTTAAATAATGAAAAATAATATTTTTATATAATTAATAATAAATTTGTACATAATTAATAAAAATAAAAATAAATAAAATTTTATTAATGAAAATATAAAATACATAAAAATTATTCTTTAATTGTTTGTATATATTTCTGTATAAATAAAAATATAAAAATGTTAATAAACCTCCTGCAACAATCATTTTAATATAAGGGGTATAATAATCATTTATTATACATTACATTTCATTCTATCAATCTTCCAAACAACATTTCTGTTGGGACCCGATCCGGAAACCAGATCCCAACCGGAAAAGCAAAAAATAGAAATGAAAAATTGAAAGAATCCGAAGCAAAATTTTATCAAAAATTCATAATGCGAAAGAAACAAACGTATCCAAAATCAAAGCGAAGCAAAAACAAATCGAAAACACAAGCAGATTCAAATTGGATAATTCGAATCCGAAGGCAAATCGAATCACAAAATGCGAAAAAACGAATCGAATAGCAAAGGTATCGGAAACGAAATAAAGATTTATCGAAGTCAAAAGCGAATCGGATCGAAACGAAAACAAAAATAGCGAAGCGAAACGAATACGAATAGAATCAAAAGCGGAAACATAAACATATCGGAAGCGAATCGAAATCAAACCAAAACAAACGAAGTAACCGAACTGAATCAAATGCCGACATTCGTTGGAAACAGAAAGTATAGAAAACTTATCGCGTTAGAAACCTAGATTAAACTATCCGAATTCGGTCTGAATTTTTTCTTTTTCTTATAGCCATCTTTATTCAAACTCATGCAAATCCATACAATTTTCCTTGTCTTGGAAATTATCCTCAATCAAATTCTCAATTCATAATCATTCTCTTATACATTCCTATAAATCCCAAAACTAATTTTTATACCCATTTTACCAAAATTTCGGCAACATAACGGCTGCATTTGTAAAAACTCAAAACCTGCAAATGGCAAACATACACTTCTAAAATTTTCCAAACAGTCACACAACTATCAAAATCCACCGGATCCTCCGTCCGGGATCTCAGCATAAACAAACGCACTCCTATATCCAAAGCATTTCAATAAGCCTCAATCCTAAATCAAAATAATCCATATTTCAAAATCAATCATATGCAATTTCCAATCATATCATAAACATACACAAGCTCTTATACAATTTCACATTCCATACATACCATAAATTAATCTCTTACAAAACCCTAATGGCTTTCCAAGCCATTCACAATCCAGAAACCCAAAATCCAAATATACGAAAATACAAAATGCAAAACGGACAGGTGATTTGACTTTCTTCCATCCGATCTCCTGCTCGAAACCTGGAGATGGGGATGAAAGGGGGTGAGCACAAAGCTTGTGGATAATATGTTTATATATTGAAAAATAAGCGGAAACATATTTGCAAAAACCTTTTCCATTTTACTTCAGAAGTTCCACGTTAGAAAGATTTGGAAAAACTGTCATTTCTCAAACTTTTCAAAACATTGCCAAACAATTACAATAAATTTTCGGTTGAAAAACCACAATCGTTTATTTCTCAAAATTTTCACATTCTTCCACATTTCATGAACAAGGTCAATATTTCTTAAAATATCCAGCTCATACTCTTTTAGTCGATCATCCCACTTTGATTCGATCGGCCTTTTTTATTTAAAACTCAAAAATCATAAAATTTCATGGAGAGATAGAGGGATGTCTTAGTAATCCAACGCTTTAAAATTCCGATCGATCGGATGTAGGACGAAAAAGTTATGACTAAATGAGTGAAGGGAGATCAGGGCTCGACCAGAAAATCAAAACTCGCCCAGAAAATCGGAGCTCAGTAGGCAAATCAGAGGTCGGCCAGAAAGAAGATCGGTCAGCCGGAAGAATATCGTTTGGTCGTAAAGAAGATCGGTCGACCGTGAAGATCGGTCGGCCGCAAAGATCGGTCGGCCAATAGAGGTCGGTCGGCCATCAGAGGTCGGTCGGTTGGTCAGCACCCAATCTGACCTTCAAACTTATAACACTCATAACTTTTGACTCAAAACTCCAAAGTTCACATACTTGGTATCGATGAAAAGATAAAAGGAAGCTCTAAAAATTTTATGAAGAACTTAAACCCAAATTCAGTTTCTAAATAGGTCAAAAACTCCACACAAAGTGACTATTTGTCAACTTCATCCTAAACACCATCAGAATTTTCAAACATCTTAACTTTTCACTCCCTTGTCCAAAAATTTTATACTTTATATCAATGGAAAGATAACAACATAAACTACCACTTTCAAGATAACTTAAAGCCAAAATCAGTCTCTATAATGGTCAACAGTCACAACAAAGTTTCTACCCTGGAAATCAAACCTAAACAACGTCAAGACTTCGATTGATCATAACTTCTAACCCCGATATCAAAAAATTGTATACGTTATGGCGTTAGAAAGCTGGAAACACAAGCTAAAACTTTTATTAAGACGACTTAACTCAATTCAAAACATATCAATCCTAGAATTCACCTCGAAGCATAACATACACAATCTTATACTTAAGAGCATTTTCAAAGACAAAGTAAAATAACCTTAACTTCGAAAAATCATAACTTTCAATTCTGATATTGAAAAATATCATACTTTATGGCGACAGAAAGCTTGCAACATAAGCTACAATTTTCATGAATATCACTTTCTCAAATTTTGCCTAAATCAAAAAGTCAACTCTCAAGTCAAACATTATATACCCAAAAGTCAACTTTCTTAATTTTTCAACTTTTAACACTTTTTCTCTTTATTTCTTGATTTTCAACTCCCATTTCAATCAACTTATTCACTTTAACTTTCATAAACTATATAAATCTCTACAATAATCAAAATTATCAAAACCCAATAATTCTTTTCTCATGAATTTCCCCAAAGCATTAATACATCTATTTCACAATACATATATAAAACCACTCATTTAATTTCACTTAATATTTCTAAATTCCACTCAAAGATCGGGGTCTAACAAGTACACCTCTGGATGACTATATAAATACTTGTAATACTAGCCATCTTTAATTTCAGTAGGGTATGTAGCATCTTCAAGAGAGTATGCCACAACTTCAGCAGAATACCCTACAATTCTAGTAGGATGAAAGGCAATCTTGGTCTAGTTTCCAAGATGTGGAGAGCTAACAAAACTTAGGTACATCTTTAGAAGAATTAATGAATGTTGTGATTACTAACAATCTCTAATTTCAATAGAGCCTACAACAACAATTGTGATAGTTCCAGTAGGAAATGAGGCATATAACGTCTGGAAACTAGAACTTTTTAAACCGAATGGGTGAAATGGTAGTGAGGATCGAATGCTTAGAATCGCAAATGGAATACGAGCAGTCTGTTAAGTCAAAAGGACTTTACTTCTATTAGTTTTGATGAAAATCAAAAAATAATAATCTTAGAAATATATGAACTATTATGATGAGTTTGTTAAGTGTGAAGAAAAATGTAAGTAACACTTAGTCAACTCAGAAGGTACATGGTCAACACTAAGCAAAGCGTTATAGCAGACAAAGCGCAACACCAGATGAATAACACCAGATGAAGCATGACTATAAACGAAGTGCGACACCAGATGAAACCTAACACTAGATGAAACACAACAACAAACAAACACGACAACAGATAAAGCACGACAACAGACGAAGCGATATAATAGATGAAACAGAATAATAGACGAAACGTATTAACAAAAAAAGCATTATTCCAGACGATACAAAAGGAAGATATTCTAGAACGTAAAACAGTTAGCTAGTTGGAGTTAGTTATAGGACTTAACTAATAACCATTTCTAGAAGATTCAAGAAATTGTTTTCAAGAAGACAGTTGGAGACTTAGGCTATAAATACTAGTTCTAGTCGAAGACTAAGTTAGCATTTTTTTACGTGTTTATAATAGTAAATATTCTGTATTCAAAGTGCGAAAGAAGTGTCCAAATACATATATAACCTAAAGCTCAATAATAATTTTCTTAGAGAAAGAAAGGAAGGCTAGAGCCTGGAGAGGCAAATACAGTTGATAAAGAACTTTTTGTGAGAGAGACCTGAAGAGGCTCTGTAAGTGCAAAAAGCATACTTGTAAAGTTAAAGAGTATAGTGAAATCTCATAAGAACTCTAAGGACTGGACGTAGCCCAAGGTTTAGGGTGAACCAGTATAAAATTGCAATGTCTATTCTCTAACCCTTACTCTTAATTTTCTTATTGTTAGACGGAGTAGATAATATTACTTGCCATTGCATTGCCTACAACTTTAGCAAAGTGTTTTAGTAATCATTTGAATTTTTGTAAAGAAATTTAAGAAGTCTCAAAAGATTAATATTTTCAAAAAGATTATACAATTCAACCTTCTTGTGTAGTTTACAAATCATATCAGATTTCTATATTAACAAATGTTTTACTTTAGTTGGTATCAGATTGAAGTTTCTAAGAAACACTGTCACAAAGTAAGGACAAAGATCTATGGCTAAATCACATGTTTTTATAGCTGAAGGTGCCTCGGTCACAATACCTCCTGCATTCAATGGTGAGGATTATCATTATTCGAAGGATAGGATATGACTCTTTATAGAATCCACACATATTGATCTTTGAGATATCATCGAGAATGGTCCATATACACCAATAGATGATAAAGGTAATAAGTCGGCCGATCAAAAAGCTTGATTTCAATTAAACTCAAAGGCCAAGTTCTTTCTAAGTTGTGCCTTAAGAAGAAGTGAATATAACAAGGTTCATGGATGCGTATCTGCAAAGGAGATGTGGGACACATTGGCCTTTACACACGAAGGCATAAATCAAGTGAAAGAGTCCGAGATCAGTATTCTTGTTCATCAGTATGAGCTGTTCAAGATGAAAGATGAGGAGACTATTGATCAGATGTTTGGACGATTTCAAACAATCGTTAACGGACTTAAAGCTCTTGGGAGAATCTACGATAATCAAGATAATGTCAGAAAAATTCTCAGAAGTCTACCTAAAAGATGGAGACCCAAGGTTACAACAATACATGAGGCCAAGGACTTAAGCAAGCTAAAGTTAGATGAATTGCACGGTTCATTGAAGATACATGAAGTGGAGCTTGATGCAAAAGATAAACCTAGAAAAGATAAGTCTATCGCAGTGAAGGCTAGTCAGAAGAATCAAAAAAATCTGAAAAATAGAAGCACATCTTCAAAAGCAATAAAGATTGAAGAAATCAAGAATGATGAAGCCAGTGAATCTAATTAAGATTCAAGTGAAGATGATGATGAATTATCCTTCATTTCAAGAAAGATTAGGAGGATGTGGAAAAAGAAAGCGAAAGGAAATACAAATTTTTCTTTAAATAAGAATAGCAAAGATGGGGTTATGATTGAGAAAACGTCTATTATCTGCTACGAGTGCAACAAACCAGGACATTACAAGTCTGAATGCCCATTGCTCAAAAGAAAATAGAAGATAAGTAAAGAAAATAAAAAGAGCATGATGGCAACGTGGGAAGATTTGGACTCATCCGAATCTGATTCTGATTTAGAAGCATCAGAACAAGCAAATATATGCTTAGTAGCAGAAAAAGAATGTGACTATGAGGTAACTTCTAACTTTAATGATCTTCAAGAATGCATATTTAGAATTGTTATAAGATTCGCATGTTATATTAAAGCAATATAGGATCTTGAAAAAGAAATTTGTTGAAAGCTTGAAGAATACGAAAGTGTTAGAGAAAGAAAACATCTGCCTTAAAAAACAAGTAGATGATATGAAAAAAAGTAACTGTAGATAGATCTGAGGAAATTAATCAACTGAAATAATGGATTAATAGTCTTTCAACAGATTTATCAATATTTATTGAAAGTACTAAAAGGATGAATGATATGAATGGAAAATATAGACATCCAAAGGATAAGAGTAGTTTAGAGTTTACTAATAGTAATGTTTATCATAATAAGAGTTTTGTTCCTAACAAAAAGAAAAAGAGACAATCTTATTATTTGAGGAATTATCATAAATCTAACCCCAAAGGACCCAAAAAAATATGGGTACCTAAAAAAGACATAATATATACTGCAGATCTCCTTTCTTGGAAGAAGTAACCAACACCAATGGTACTTGGACAGTGGATGCTCGCGACACATGACGGGAAGAAGGTCTATATTCCTAGACCTCCAAAATAAGCAAGGAGGATCAGTAACTTTTGGAGACAACCAGCAGGGAAAAATAGTTGGAATCAACAAAGTTGGTAAAGATTCATTCGCATCTATTGATAATGTTCTGTTAGTTGAAGGTTTAAAGCATAATCTAATTAGTGTAAGTAAATAATGTGATTCTGGCTTTGAAATATCCTTTAATCAAAATTATTGTGTAGTAAAAAATAAGAACGGTTTCGTATTCTTTTCTGCTAAGAGACGAAACAATTTTTATAAGATTAATTTAGATGATTTGAAAAGTCAAAATATTTCATGTTTTATATGAACAAATGAGGAAAAACTGATTTGGCATAAAAAGCTAGGTCATGTTAGTTTTAAACATATTTCCAAGTTGGTTAGACATGATTTGGTAAGAGGATTACCAAA
>JANTPM010000001.1:25279337-25303413 GCA_025434745.1 Erythroxylum divaricatum
AAGGGCTTGTCTTGAATAATAAGGTCTGGATTGATTATTTCAATCTTACAGACTATACTATTCTTGGCCCAATGTTTTTGTGGATCCTTTCCAATGAATTCTAGATCCTCCATTTCTTTTAGTATTTCTACTATTTCTTTTGAGTATTTTGGAATACTCTTGCCGATATTATAATATACCATATTCTTGATGGTATAATATTCATCAGCTTCTAATTCCAATTCTTCAATAGCCAATTTAGCTATTTTTATTTCTGTACTTGTCGATACTTTTGACAAGTTCTTATAGAATGTAACTGTGTTGCCTTCAAGTCGAATCCCACCTTTCTGAGATCTAATGAAATTACATCCTATTATCACCTGAATGCCATCCAATGGTATCATAGGGATGCAAATTGTAAAAGGTATTCTGTAACTGTTATCCCCAATCATCATGATGCCATTCTTTAATTTCTGTTCGTAATGTATAATTATCCCATATATTTGTATTATATACATCTAAATATGTACAAGATAAATAATGCCTTTAAATAATTTGTCAATAAACTACGACCAAATGATTAGTTGTATGGCATAAACTAACAAATGGGTGGGTAGAAGAGCTTCTGTAATTCTAAGATTTATTTTTTTTCAATTTGGTCCTATTTTTCACAATCGGTGCTCGACAAATACTAGGATTTTGCATATTAGTTTGTACAAACAACCGGTACTAATTAGTATTCATTTTTAGTATGATATCAATATTTGAAATATCATTTTTAGACAATAAAGTTCAAGCCTCCTCAGATCCACCACATGTCCAGGAACAATTTCATTTACTTTTCAGACTCAAACTCCTGATTTAGACGGTTTAATTTATTGTCTAAATTAAAAATGATGTATTTCATTATATGTTTCTAAAGTAATTTTTTAATTACATCCAAATTCGAAGAACTAATATTACAAAATAGTTGATTGAAACTTAATTAAAACTTTAAGTTTTATTACCAAATGGATCATTAGATTTCCACGAGTTTCATATGAAACTGCGTTCTACAAGTGTTCATTGGATTTCCACCAGTTCGTATGAAATTGCGTCCTTTCCCGACTACACTAATCTTTATGTAGATTTGCCAACTTGAATTACTTATGCTCAAACTTGATTCCACGCATTGCAATTTAGTGATTTACACACTCTGACCCAACTACCTTACTGTTTGTTACTTACAATTGCGTGCACGGTCGAACCTCGTGCAGCTTTTATGACGCCAAAAGACATAGTTGGTTGTCACCACAATACATGTCCACTCTTCTTGTCTTGTCCTGACTCCCGAGTGGACTGGGAGAATCATGGGATTGGAATCATTATTAGCTCTTTACGCTTCTTCCAAGTTCATCATTTTAGGCTATCAATATTAGTAGAATTCACAAAACAAGCTCGAATTTTGGTTTATCTCCTGCTTTCTGTCAGACCCAGAATTGAAAGGGTTATTGGGGTAAACGATTTTTTAAACACCTACTACCACTAGCAAGGGCGCAATCTTTTCACAGAAATTTATGTTGTAGAAAGTACTAGCTCAGAGGCGTGATGGGTTCTCAGTTTTTTGGCCAATGCAATTCTGTACAGTTGGGCAGTTTAGGACCCAGAAGACTAAAACCTGGAATTCTCGGTTTGCAACCTGCCAAAACCCCCGCCCTGAACGTTGTCAATCTCAATAACACGGCAAATGGGTCTTCAACTCCGGTGCCTAGAACGATAAATTTCAAAACTGTGTCCAGTTCTGAATCAAGAATCTCAAGTTTTAACGGTGACAAAAAGTTTGGTCAAGCAAAAATGAGAGTTTGCAAGTTTAAAAGACGTTTGATTCTGAGGCCTAAGTCGGCGTTGAGTGTGGATAAAGAGGTGGATATGGTGGGAGATGAAGGAATCAGCGGAGAGAAGACCTACTATGATGCAATTGTTATAGGGTCTGGGATTGGTGGGTTGGTTGCTGCTACGCAGCTGGCAGTGAAGGGAGCTAAGGTTTTGGTGTTGGAGAAGTATGTGATTCCTGGTGGGAGCTCTGGGTACTACCAGAGGGATGGATATACTTTTGACGTTGGGTCTTCTGTTATGTTTGGTTTCAGTGACAAGGTTAGTTGCTTCTGCTATTTTATATATACTTGTTCGTTATGTATGCCGTGGTTTATTTGTTGCTTCTTAAAAAGTAGTGCCTTTGATATCACCAGATTGAATTTAAGTATGATTTCTATGTTTCTCTGCATCATGCTTGAGATTTTAATTTCTGTTGAGTGCTCCTATTGTTGGTTTTAACTTCGAAATGAGAAGAAAGGAGTGAATTGAGACAACGACAGTACACAGTAAAAATTCCTGGATATAACTGTAGGAATATGGTACTGTTCATTGCTACTAAATTCATTGGATTTTTACTTCGTTTTTTCAACTAAGAGGACTTAATGACCATTCTATTACTTTCCTCTGCTGACAATGTAACCTCTCTGGTATCGCCATTTAACTTCTCTTTAGTTATATGCTTGTTAATGGAATATCCTTCTAGAGTCTAGTATGTAAATTTGCAATTTGGACAGGGCAATCTGAATTTGATAACCCAGGCACTGGCAGCTGTGGGTTGTACAATGGAGGTTATACCAGATCCAACTACAGTCCATTTTCATCTACCTAATAACCTTTCTGTACGCGTTCACAGAGAGTACAGTGATTTTGTCTCAGAGCTTTCCACTAGATTTCCACATGAGGAGGAGGGCATACGTAAATTTTATGGCGAATGTTGGAAGGTTAGTTTTCAATTAGTAAACTCCAATTTCCCATGAAAATAAAGGTCTAAATTTGTGTTTTATAACTTACTAACAAATTGTTGCCGTGTAGATATTCAATTCCTTGAACTCACTGGAACTGAAGTCTCTTGAGGAGCCTATCTACCTTTTTGGACAGTTCTTTCAGAAGCCTCTTGAGTGCTTGACACTGGGTATGATTATCTACCTTTCTTTTTTAGTTGATCAAGTAAGCTTGGTATGTAGCAGAAAAGATTTTGATCTCATTCAAGTGTGGATTGAGGGCATTATTCCTGTTGTATGCATTTTGTTTTGCTAGTCTGTGAAACTATTTTTGAATGACAAGGAAAATAACCATCAACTTCCATTCCTATCAAGTTATTGAGAAATGTATTCCATATGCAAGGGCTATGATTGATACAACTTGGATGCTCTGATCTTCGTCATCTCTTTGACAGGCTGCATGCATTGTTTTTTAACTGGCAGCTTAAAAGGTGAATATCTAGGTCATGAGTTAATGCCAGTTGAATGAAAAGAAAGTAATCTTATGTCTATAGTCCCTGGCAAATTCACCCAACATACCACTATCTTGGTATCAATCTAGCTCTAATGGTTAAGAAAATAATGTCCCATGTAGAAAATGGAAGACCAGGCTCCTTGAATACTGTGGTAATACTAAAACATCACTCCTGTTTTTCACTGCAATCAAATTTTATGTTGCAAAAAATGTTTGTATTTCTTGTTAATCCTGCTACATTGATGATAAAAACTTAAATTTGTTTATCTCCTTTTTGCCTTTTCCAATTATATTTTTGTGTTTTCTATTTCACTTTGAAATTACTGAATGCAAACCACAACTTGTCTCTTTCTTTTTCTTGCTTTTGAACCTATATGATATTAGCTTCTAACTGTGCAGCTTATTATCTACCACAAAATGCTGGAGACATAGCTCGAAAGTTCATAAAGGATCCTGACTTATTATCGTTTATTGATGCTGAGGTGTGATGGATTTGATTACTTGATAGTTGTTTGAAATTTCAATTGATTCTGGGTTTTCTGAACACCACTGTGAATCTATACATTAATCTCACAAATGAACAAATTTTACATGCGCAGTGTTTTATAGTAAGCACGGTAAATGCTTTACATACCCCAATGATCAATGCAGGCTTGGTAAGCTATAAGCATAAGCTTTGATCTTTCCCATCTATCCTTTACTGTACTAAAGTATGTTTTACACGTCAGGTTCTATGTGATAGGCATTTTGGTGGAATTAACTACCCTGTTGGTGGTGTTGGCGGAATAGCAAAGAGTTTGGCAAAGGGTCTCATTGAACAGGGTAGTGAGATGCTTTACAAGGCGAATGCAACTAACATCATACTTGAAAATGGAAAGGCTGTGAGTTTGGCGTTCAAGGATATGTGATGCCATACTTTCTTTCTTGGTTGTTTTGGATGTAAAGGAGATGATCCGGCTGTTTTATATGCTGAATTCGTGCAGGTGGGAGTAAGGCTGTCTGATGGGAGGAAGTTTTTTGCCAAGAAAATAATATCAAATGCTACGAGATGGGATACCTTTGGTTAGTTTTTGGCACAAACTTTTTTAAATTTGGTGACTGGGATTAACCGTATCTTTTGTGTTTTTGCTACAATTGGTTTTCTCATTAGTAATTCAATGTGATGTAGGGAAGCTGTTGAAGGGAGAAAATCTTCCAAAAGAAGAAGAAAATTTCCAAAAAATTTATGTCGAGGCTCCATCTTTTCTTTCCATTCACATGGGTGTCCAAGCTGAAGTTATTCCGGAAGGCACTGATTGCCATCATTTCGTTCTGGAGGTATTTATGTTTCTATTGTTTTTGAACGTTTTATCAGATGATTTTGTAAGTTACGATTATATTAATTTTTACTTGATATTAGCTATTACCTGGTATCTTTTATGACTTATATTAATATTTTAGGATGATTGGGAAAGATTACAGGAGCCTTACGGAAGTATATTCTTAAGCATTCCAACTGTTCTTGATTCGTCATTAGCTCCTGAGGGGCATCATATTCTTCATATCTTCACTACTTCTTTCATTGAAGATTGGGAGGTAATTTGAAATCTCACTAACTTTAATATCAAAATTGACATTATATTTGATTTGATAACATCTTTCTTTGACCTGAAGTATTAATTTCTGGTTTATACTTTTTAGGGACTCCCTCAAAAGGAGTATGAGGCCAAGAAGAAGCTTGTGGCAGATAAGCTTATTAACAGATTGGAAAAGAAGCTTTTTCCAGGGCTAAGATCATCAATTGATTTTATGGAGGTAGTGTCTTATAATATCTTACGGTGATTTTAAGGTAGTTATTGACAAGGCAGGAACGATATAAGAATGGTCAAGCCTCATGAACTCAATCCCGAAAGGTTTTCATTGGTTGGTGGATTCTCTGGATTCTTGAAGGGAGATATAGCAACTATTGTATGCTGATGGATCTAGTTTTACAAACCTTCAGTCAGAAATTTTTTTTTGGAAAATCCTTTTTCTTGTTATTCTTTATTCTTCTGACACAAAAGTCTGCTTGCTAGTCTAATAAGAAATATTTTAGCAACTTCCCTCTTTTGCTGTAATGGGTGCGAATTGATTCAGAATGGTTAATTGTTTCTTTATGGGAAAAAGGGCGAGTAATTACAAATTGTCAGTCAATGAAATGCTCTGATTTAGAGATGCAGCCACAGCTACTTCAAATCATGCTTGTCCTCTTAAAAGTTTTTTAACTGAACAGGTGGGATCACCTAAGACACATAGGCGGTATCTGGCTAGGGATAAGGGTAGCTATGGACCAATGCCTCGTAATATTCCGAAGGGTTTACTGGGAATGCCATTCAACACAACAGTAAGTCTATTCATAACTTCTGATGAATACAGTGGTAATTTTAGTTTTTGAAATATTTTAAGCTTGCATTTTGCTTGGAAAAAATAATGATTGAACTTGCAGGGCATAGATGGCCTTTACTGCGTTGGGGACAGCTGCTTTCCTGGACAGGGTGTTATAGCGGTAGCCTTTTCTGGAGTTATGTGTGCTCATCGAGTTGCAGCAGACATTGGTAAGCTAATGAGTTTTTTCCAATTATACAAGTTAGTGATATAGGCAACAATGATATTGAGGCTTATTCTCCAAAACATGGTTTAAATCATGCTAGAAGACCAAAATATGAGCCTACCTTGGCACAGAATTGAGCATGAATTTCGTTGTTAAAATCTATTGTTAAACCTTCCCAAATTGTTTCTTGACAAACTTATGTCAAAAGAGTAACTTTCCTTAGGTGCATGGAATGGAAAAATAATAAAAGAAATAAATATGGTATTTAATGGGGTTTCTCCACAGTCAAATTATTTGTGGTTTTTGCTTCATTCTTTAGTATTTGTCTTTATCTGAATGATAGGACTTGAGAAGAAGTCTTCTGTTTTGGATGCTGCTCATCTACGTATGCTCGGATTTTTGAGGACATTGGCATGAGATTTATTATGGTAGAAAGGAACATGTAACTGGATCGGTAATATTTTTTCCTGAAAAGCAGAGTGTAATTTGTAGTTCAGTAAAATGGAATGAAAGATTTGAAATAAAATCATCTTCAGTAACTCTTATTCCTTGGACTGCACTCAGCACCTTTATGTACAGTAGTACTGTATAGTGGTCTTCAATATTGTTTTCTAATTTGTAGTTCTTTTTCGTTTCCCCTAGTTCTGCATTCTGCTTTCTTTGATATTTCTACTGAATTTGTCATGTAAATGCGAATCAAAAGAAAAGATTATTCTAATATAAAACTTTGCATTCTGCTTTTTGTCTTTCTCACATGTCAATTGTGTTTCTAATTACTACTCTCGTCTTTGATATATGAATCTATGTTAGTACACCCTGTCAATTCCCTTCTAAAAGTGATCCAGTAATTAGATCAAATACCGTAAGCCACTAGTTTGTCTTCTCTAGACAACATGGAAATTCATTGAGAGACTGAAGATATTCAAGATTCATGATCAGGTTGATTGAAAAATGCAACGCTACTGCAATTTCTGTAGAAAAAGGCCAACTTGCGATCATGACAAAGTATCGAAAATGGCTTTGAAGTAATGCTCAGACACCGATTCCTCTTGCAAAGTTTGTGATATGATCCTTTTGAGTGTTGAGTAGACATGGAATAAGATTTGGAGATGCTGCGTTGGATGACTAAACGATTGAATTCAATAAAAATAGAAAATCTAAGAAGTCTAAAAGTATGTAACCTTATTCCTAATTAAAAATAAATGATTTATTATGCCTTATTTGATCAGTGTTTAAATAATGACAATGCCTGCAACTTTGAAAATGCTTTAACTAGCTGGAGAGGACATCATAATTGTAGTAAGGTTAAATAGACAAAGATTATTGCGCGAGGAAGATACAATTACCTTGCCTTAAGCTTTGTAAGGACTTTAAGGAATCTAGAAAGGAATTAAGTTCACTATTGATACTTTGGTATTATCATAAGAGGACAATTGTGTATGGTTTTAGGTGTTCAGTTACTCTTACAGTCTTACATTAGATGAGGCATTGTGTAAATTTGAGAATCAAGCCACTATATTCATCGGGCTAGGCCAACAAATGATGCTTAAAGAGGTCTAGCAAACAATTCTAAGTGTATAGAGAAGATATTAACTAGGCTAAAAATTAAATATTTGTGGAGCAACAATTGCGTTCATGGACAATGAACAAACTCTTCTTTAATTGAAGCTCAACACTTGGAGCTAGAGTTCCTAACATTTGAATTCAACTCCATTTTTGATGAACTAACCATATTGCCACCTCACAGAAATTATGATCATAAGATTTAGTTAAAGGATGGAATATAAGGAATCAATATATAACCTTATAGATCCGTTAGGTTATAAGAAAAATATCATAGAGCAGGGCCGTTTCTAACGTTTTATAGGTCTTGAGCGAACTAAAAAAAAGCCCCATAGATGAGCAATAGACAAACGTGTAAGTTTTAAAAGTATATTTTTATTATTAAAATTTAATATCTATACATAAGTGACCTAACATTTGAATTCAACTCTATTTTTGATGAACTAACCATATTGCCACCTAACAGAAATTATGATCATAAGATTTAGTTAAAGGATGGAATATAAGGAATCAATATATAACCTTATAGATCTGTTAGGTTATAAAAAGAATATCATAGAGCAGAGCTGTTTCTAACGTTTTATAGGTCTTGGGTGAACTAAGAAAAGGCCCCATAGATGAGCAATAGACAAACGTGTAAATTTTAAAAGCATATTTTTATTATTAAAATTTAATATCTATACATAAGTGACCAAATTTATAAGTCCACATACTCAATAAAATATTAAGTGATCATAGCATCAGTTAATAATATCTTACAAATTTCAGTAGCAATAAAATCACTAAAAATAGTAACAATAACAACAAAATAGCAATAGCAAAAATCGAATAGTAAAACACTAAGAGGATAGCACTAACAAATACACAAATGATCATGATTTATGAAAAATAATTTATTTGCGCATTTTTAAATGCAAAATTATTAATAATATTATCAAAATCAGCATCGTTCTAACATATCCTTCTCGATAAATAAAATAGCTAAATCATTCAACCTATTACAATCTTATTTAATTATCAAATAATTTTTAACATCTAACTATGTATAGTCATATTTAATTATCAAATAATTTCTAATATTATTTAATTATCATGACATATTTAATAGAATCATACGAGTTTTTATAATAAATGAAATTGTTTATGTAATCTTTAAATTGAGTAATTTAAATTATTTGATTTAGTCATATTATCACTAAACTTATGTGAACCTCTACAAGAGCACAAATTTACAATTATTACATTACTTGTCGCAAAGTATAATTAAAATTATAATTAAAAAAATTAAATTATTTATTAATATTTAATTATATTTTTATAAATAATAAGTAATCTAAAAATAAAAAAAGGGAAACACAAATAAACGCAATATCATTTAATATTAATGTTCTGATTTAAAATGTTAATATAATGTTACGTTAATGAAAAATTACAAATTAATTATAATATATTCAAATATTTAATAAACTAAAAATGCTTTAAAAATAAAAAACTTTACCTCTAAATTATCACTTAGAGCTCATAACACAAAATCGTGAAAAATTTTTACCATTAATTTTTCAGTTGAAGTATCTTTGATTCATATTTGGGAAAAAAAAATAAAAAGTTAGAAATATTCTCAAATGTTTTAAAAGTATTTATAAATTTAACAATTTAAAGTTATATAGCTAATAAAGGAAACTATTTAGCTTCTAAAATTAAATAACATTAACCTTCTTAGTAAGTTATTTATTAATTAGCGTTAACTTTCGCTTCTCTTCTAACTGACAACTAAACTAAAGATTTATTACCTTCTTAACTGAAAAAATGCTGAAAAAATAATGCTGATATGTATTGAAAGTGGACCCTTAGTGAAGATGGACCCTGACCGGGGGCAGGCACTGCAAGTTCGGGTCGATGAACTTGACCTTATTCGATGATGTCGTGTTCGATGTGTAGTTGCTCAAGAGTTGTCCTTTTCCCTACCTGGTGAATTTGTGTACAAGGGTTATATAGCAAGTGGGTCACGCACCCAGCTACTGGTTCTCTGGATTTGTTCTCCGTGGAAATGAGATTTGGGTTCTTTCTATTTTGTCTAAGAAGTAACGCTACTTGATTGAACTATTTTCACTGGATAAGTATAACTTCGTTACAACTCTTGATGCGAATTTTAACATTTAACTTATTAGCTATTTGGATAACATAATAATTACTTTAGTAACTGTTTTGTTCTTCAACATATTGAAGGGCGTTACAAACAACTGTATACATAATTACTAACTATTAGCATTAACTAAGTTAAAATTTTGATTTTTTTTACTAACATAACACACATTACTATGGTACTAACACATCTCATGAATGACCATTGAAACCTTTATATCCCCACTGTACCATTTGCCAAATACAAAAATGACCAGTAAAAACTACAAAAGCATACACCCACAAGAAAACTCGGGTTAAATTGTACTAATAATGACAAATTTATCTCAAACACTATTGCATCGGTAAATAAAGTATGAACAATTGTACTGTAAAATTATACCACATAAATTTTCAGGAAAGATTGGAGAAGTTATAGACGATCCCATTTAAAACTCAATCTCTTTAGACATAATTTTCCTAAACGTTTGTAATTTAATAGCACAATAATTCACTACAATTATACCCAATAATAGCTATTAAATAGATAAATGAATAACATCAAAATTTAACAAGGTTCAGCCAATTATGTCTACTTCATCTAATATTTCATTATTTCAAAGAAATAATACAAATGAAATATTACAAATAGAGAAAATTTTTGGGCTTAAGGAAAGATAGAAAATTTTGGGATGTTCAACAAAGGTGAAGGAGCCCTCTTTTTATAGATTAAGGAGGCTCTCTCATTTTTGTGTTTCTACAATATGAGATTTGTACATATGCCACAAAGTCAACAATTCTCCACTTTAGCATATTTTCAAATCTTTATTATCAAAATCCTCTTACAATTGAAACTATCTTCAGTAATGTCTCCAAATATGCTTCAAAGCACCTATCTTCAATTTTTAGCAATATTGATTAAGTCCAAACAATATTGAAATTTGACCGTAATCACCACCTTTGCCAACATATTAACAAGATTTTTAACGGTCTTAATCTTCTGAATTGTTACTTCTTCTTCTATTAGAATCTCTCATACAAAGTGATAACGAATATCAATATGCTTCATGCATGGTAAAGCTAAAAGGATAGCACTCTGACTATCACAATGCACTTTGATGTGCTTCTGTCAAACTCTTAATTCACCAAGCAATCTTTGAAGCCAAATTGCCTAATTCACAGCCCCTGTAGCTGCCATATACTCTGTCTCCTAATCAACAAAGCAACTATTGGTTGTAAGGTAGACCTCCAACTGACTAGTGCCTTTGCAAGAATAAACACATAATCATTAGTTAATCGACGTTATCCAAATCACTAGCACTGTCAAAATCACAATATCCAACTACACAAACCGTCTTGTTTATCCCATTGAAATACCAAACCAACATCTACAATGTTCAAAATGTATCGTATAATCCATTTAATAACTTGTCAATGTTCCTTTCCAGGATCATGCATATACTTGTACACAACGAAAACTGCCTATAAAATATCGGGCCTTGTACACACCATTGCATATATCAAGCTACTATTAACGTTTGAATACGGTACTTCTGACATATATTCCCATTCTACATCATTCTTTGGAGACAAAAATGCACTGAGCTTGAAATGAAGAGCGAGGAGAAAACTAACAGACTTTGACTTTTCATTCAAGCCAAAACATTTAATTACCTTTCTCAGATACTATTTCTGAGTCAAAAAAATTCTTCCTAATTCCTTATCTTTGCTTATTTCCATGTTGAGAATCTTCTTGACTTCACCTAGATCCTTTATTTCAAACTCCCTGTTCAATTGAGTCTTTAATTTCTCAATCTCTATCAGACTCTATCAACATATCATTAACATAAAAAAGAAGATATATGTAGGATCCGTCTTGTAACTTATGCAAATACACACAGTGATCGTATTTGCTTCTTGTGTACTTCTACCCTATTATAAAATTGTCAAATCGCTTGTACTACTGCCTCGAAGATTGCTTTAATGTATGATGATTTTTCAACCCTGCACATCATTTTCTCTTTTCCAGCAACTTAAAAACCTTCAGGCTAAGTCATATAGATTTTCTCTTCTAAGTCTCCATGTGAAAACACAATTTTTACATCCAATTAAACTAGTTTCATTCCAAATTATGCTACCAAAGCTAACAAAATTTGAATAGAGGAATGTTTTACAACTAGAGAAAAAACTTCATTATAATCAATTCCCTCCGTCTGAGTGTAGCCTTTGGCCACCATTATTGCTTTATAGTGAACATCATTCTTGTTAGGAAATTCATCTTTCTTTGCATATACCCATTTACGTCCAATTTCCTTCTTTCCATTTAGGAGACTAGCTAGTTTCCATGTCTTATTCTTATGATGGGATTATATTTCATCATTCATGGCTATCCTCCACATATCTTCTTCTAAACTTCATACTATTTCCTTATAAATGGTAAGATTATCATTAATTTCAATTGTAGATGCATAAGTCACCCTATTAACATAACGAGTAGGTACTTGAGTGTTCCTCTTTGGCTTTCTCGATGTAATTGGTAATTTTTGTTGTGGAGGTTCTTGGGTTGGAACCTTTTTTTTTCATTTTACTCCTCTTCTACCACAAGTACTTTACTTTATCATTTACTTTATCATTTGTTGGGTTAATAATTCTTCTTTCAAACTCCATTTGTTGACAAAATGACAAGTATATATAACAGCTTCAACCCAAAATTCTCTACCCAACCCAGTATTAAATAACACACACCGAACTTTCTCTAGCAATGTTTGGTTCATACATTCTGTCATCCTATTTTGTTGCGGTGTATCCCTAACTATGAATTGTTTGACAATGTCTTCATCTTCACAGGCTTTTAAAAAAGGATCACTCTTATACTCCCCACCATTGCTTGATCCTTCTACTTGTTTGGGTTTTCACCATCTTATTCCATTTGAGGAAAACTCCCAACATTTCATCCTTAGTCTTCATAGTATACATCCATACTCTGTATAAAAAATTAACAACAAAAGTCACATAATAGTGTTTTCCTCCCAGAAAAGCTATCTTGGAAGGTCCCCACATATTAGAGTGAACATAATCCAAAATACCCTTGGTATCATGGACTTGTTCCAAATTTTACCCTTGTCTTCTTCCTTTTGAAACAATGCTCATAAAATCCAATTTGCAAGTCTTTACCCCTTTTAGCAATCCTTTATTTACTAAAAGATTCAAGGATTTTTCACCTGCATGCCCCAAGCGCATATGTCATAACCTGGTTACTTCTAACACCTTCTCATCACTAGAAGCTACTATTGTTGTTGTTGTTCCAATAACAGTAGTATCCAGATAACGGTACAATATATTTTTCTTCCCTACTCCCTTTAATACCATAAGTGCACTAGAGATGGTCTTCATCACTCTATATTTTGCTACCACCTCAAGACCTTTTTCTTCTAGGGCCTTTACAGAAATGAGATTCTTCAATAGACTTGCCATATAATGAACATTTGTCAATATCCTGATTGACCCATCTTGATTCTTCAAACGATAAGACAAATCCTATGTGCGGTAAGAGGGAATTCATTTGTTGCGTAAACAATTTCATCTTCTAGTTCTTTAAAATCATAGAACCAATCCTGATTGGGACATATATGATGACTGCATCCTGAATCAAATAGCCATGCACTAGAAGAGCTAGTTGATGGCGTAACAACAAGTGAAAAATCTGATTCTTTATCATTACACTCAACTATATTTGAATTTGATACAGCCTTTCCTTTATCATGTTTTCTTTTATGTTTGAGCTTAGGACAATCCTTCTTCCAGTGCCCTTTTTTCTGACAAAAGGCACATTCCTCTTTACTTAATTTGGGCCTCAACTTTGATCCCTTTCTTTCCTTTAGTCTAGCTCTATGAACATCCTTTGATCACCGAAGCTTCTAATGCTCCACTTGTATGTTTTTTTCCTTTGTCTTCCTACTCAATTCACGATTGTACAAAGCAGTTGTAACATCACTAAGAGACACAATAACCTTCCCATTAAGTAGAGTAGTTTCAAGAAATTCAAACTCCTCAGGAAAGGATCTCAGCAACATCAAAGCCATATCTTCATCTTCAAATGTCACATCCAAATTCATTAAATTAGTAACTAATTGATTAAAACTAGTGATGTGATCATTTATATTGGTACCTAAAATATAAGAGAAACGAAATAGTCTCTTCTTCATAAGGAGTTTATTCTGACTGCTTTTCTTCAAGAATTTTTCTTCCAATGTGTTCCACAATTTATATGCAAAAGTTTTTTTTTCAAGAAAGCATATTTTTTTCTCTCTAGAAAGACACAATCGAATTGTACTACATGCCAAACAATTTATAATAATCCAATCTTTCTCCTCAACGTCATCTAGTTTCTTTTCTTCAATGGCAATGTTAAGACCTTGCTGAAAAGAGCATCTTGAATCTCACTTTTCCACATGCCTAAATGATCTATACCATCAAAAATCTCCACTGCAAATCATGTGTTTGATACTGCAGTTCTCACCAGAATGGACAAGGAAGAAGCAATCGATGTGGATGGTGTGGAATTTTTTTTGTCTTCTATCATCTATACTACAAATTCTATTCAATAGTTGTTGATGTGAAATGCCAAAAGCCTAAGGAAATGTTTTCTGATGTGGAAGATCAGACTATACTACAACCATAAAGCATACTAAAAAAAATCTTAGCTCCAATACCAATTATTGTAGAAACTCAAGTTAATTTTCACTAATAATAACAAATTCACCTCGAGCACTATTGTGTTAGTGAATAGAGTATGAACGGTTGTACTATAAAATCACACAAGATTAATTTCCAGAAAAGACTAGAGAGGTCACAAACGGTCCCACTTAAAACTCAATCTCTTTAGACATAATTTTTCTGAACATGTAATTTAATAGCACAATAATTCACTACAACTATACTCGATAATAGCTATTAAATAGATAAATAAAAATGCCAAAATTTAACAAAGTTCAACTAATTATGCCTACTTCTTCGAAAACTACTAAATTAATATATCACTATTTTAAGAAATAATATAAGTAAAATATTACAGGGAGAGAGAATTTTTTGTCTTAAGGAAAGATAGGCAATTTTAGGATGTTAAACAAAGATAAAGGGGCCCTCATTTTATAACTTGAGGGGGCTCTCCATTTATGTGTTTCTCCAATATGGGATTTGTACTTATGCCACAAAGTCAACACTAGAACTCTAACTAGAAATGCTTAGACCAACGACTTTAAATAATGGTGATCCTCTCTCAATAAAGCATTAGCTCTGCTTATTAGCAAACGTCCTTGAATGAGATATTGAGAAAAGCATGTGAAGGTGTCAATGCATCTTTTTCATGTAATCGATGACAAGTGAAAATACAAATGACAAAACATCATATGTTTAACCTTCTATTTAATGTAGCTATTATGTTAAATTTGAGACTTTGGTTTTACGTATATATAAGAGAATTTGGTGCTATTCTATTATAAGTACGATCCATCACTATTATTGCATACAAATATATTTACAATAGATTTATATTCCTAATAAACCTTATATTCCTATAGCCTTAAGGTCATAATTCTTTTTTTATTAAAAAAGATCCATCATAATGAACACTCTAGAATCATCGTTCCTTAATTAGGTTATTCCTTTTTTATCCATCTTATTAATGATGTTACGTATACAGTTATTATAAAGGATTCAATGATATTCAATAATATATAAGGCTTGCTCAAAATATACATCAATAAAATCAATTAATTATTTAAAATTTAGGAAAGTTTCTAACTTTTAGGTGGTGTGAAATGAAAATAATAACATAAGATATTTAGAGCAGCACCAAATCATCGATAACTTATACATATCTATACCAATTAAAAAATATAAATAAACTAAGCTATGTTATTTTTTAAAATTGCATTATTTGCCTTTCTATCATCCTATTTTCGTTTAAACTTAATTAATATCCAATTTGGAATTGGCATCAACAAAGGTTTCTATTTCATAATATTTGCTTAATCTTCCATCTTCTACGTTATAGATATAATTACCACAATAAATACTTATGTTATAAAGAAGGTAATATAGCATATCCAATAACTAAAAAACTTAAATAGTCATCATTGAAGGTTTTGATTATAAATATTTACATTTTGATTGTTATATATAACTATCAAATACAAATTAAAAACATCACTGTAATATTAAAACATTTCATCAATAACTATTAAAACTTTTATATAACTACTGTATCATTTGTAAACTACAAAAATGAGCAGTAAAAATTAGAAAAGCATACACAACCAACTTCAAGTGACGGTGAATCCTCAGCTCCAGTTAGAAATTCTTATACCCTTGACTTTAAGGGCAGGTTAACCCTCTCTCAGTGAAGCTTCGGCTGTACCTAGCTTTGACAAACTTCCCTGGACAAGAAGACACCAAGCAAAGTATATGAAGGTGTAAATGCATCTTTTCCATATAATCAACGAGAAGTGAAAATCTGAATGATAATTATCATCATTATTACATATGAGAATACCTTCATATGTTTAATGATCTTGATAGCGTAGTATTATGTGAAATTTGAGACTTTAGCTTTATGTATATATAATATGGAAATTATATCCTTCTAAAAGTCTCCTAGTTATCTTAATCTCCAATAAATTTTTTAATGTTTAAATTGTTGATAATTTGTGACATTCTTATCCCACTTTGTCTCTATCTCCTACATATTTGATGTGTTTAACATGTAGAAAATATGTAGATGTTTGTAAATATAATCCCAATAGCTCTCTATCTATATAATTTCAACAAATTAGTATAGTCTTGATGTACTTATACAGTATTTAATGCAATCATTGTACCTACTATATTGGTAGAGTAAGCTTAAGTCATTTCATGGTATCAAAGCTATAAAGCCTCTAGTACTAAGCAAACTTTTTTTGTTGCTCCTTTCCTTTAGCTCTTCTGTTCCCAGTGGCGGATCCACAGTGGGGGCAAGTACTGCCTCCAACAGATTTCTTTAAAAAAATATACTTTTTTAAGTTTTGTCTCCACAAAAAAATAAAATTTTACTTCTATTAAAATTTTGCCCCTATTAAAAATAAAATTTTATCTCTATTAAAATTTTGCCCCCACTTAAAAAAATTTCCGAATCCGCCCCTGTCTGTTCCTCTATTTTTTTCTCATTCTTATCATAAAAATCATGACAACATCAAGCATAACCACTTCAATTGTCCCTATTTCCCCCATTAAAAACCAACCAATTATTTTTCCCAACGTTTCACAATAGTTTCCATTGATACTAAGTTCCATAAGTTATCTGTTGTGGAAAATGCAACTCATACCATGCTACATGTTTACAACCTAGTAGGACACGTTGATGAGTATGTCCACCCTCCACCGGAAATGATTGGTAAACTCAGTGAAAAGTTTACTGTTTACTTTGTAACGATCAACTTGTGTTGAGTTAGATTGTAAGTTTTGTATCTTAATATATAATTACTGTAGTAGATTGTTGGGGTTAGCACTGCGCATGCCTGGAAAAGGTTTACAGCGGCCTATCCACCTAGATCACAAGCTCAAATTTGATAGCTTAAACAATAACTAATTAGCTTGCAAAGAGGGAATGACTCAATCATTGCCTATATATAACGCGCCAAGCTTATGGCAGATCAGCTAACAGTCCTCGGAAGTCCTTTGGTAGAGGATGATCTAGTAAATTACATAATGGATGAATTTAGAGTGGTTTATTGTCCTTTTGTTTAGGCTATTGAAGCACGATTACAATATATGTCATTTGATGCTACAAGCTCTTAATTAGAAAAGAGACGCAACTTTAATGAGAAGCAAATTTTTTTGACTCTCATAGTGTGAGCGAATTTTGGAGCAAAGAAGAATTCCCAAGCAAAAGGGAGGCAAGGATATGGTAAAGGATGTAGGAACTAACTAGGTAGAGTAACTCAAGGCTGATACACTATCAATTGACCTATGAATTCTCAATTTCAGAACCAATCATGCAACATTTCATGTGATAACCAAATTGTGGACTTATCTACAATCATTTGCCATAATTGTAAGGGCATAAGGCATTACTCACATCAATTTCCAACCGAGAAAGGTTTACTTCAAACAAAGCCAATGTCTCAAGTTGCATCTTTTATCTTCAACACAAACCAACAATTGGGCACTTGATTCTAGAGCTACACACCATTTCATAACAAAATTAGACAACCTCGCCACTCATTCAGAATATGACGGTCTTGAGGAAGTAATTATTGGTGATGATAGCACCTTACCCATCTCTCATATAAGAAGTTCTACTACATATTTCAATAATTATCCTCTTAATTTACCTCAAATATCGAATGTTTCAAAGGCCCATCAAAATTTATTATTTGTTTATGCTTTGACTAAGCATAATTGGGCCTCTATTGACTTTGTTAACAATTGTTTTCTTGTTAATGATTTGATAACAGCGCAAGAAATTTATTATGGAGAGAGTAAAAATAACACTTATACTTTGCCAATGTCGGTTCCTTCATCACCAAGAATTTTAAAGCTTCAGTAGACCTTTCTACTTGGCATTAATGTCGAGGTCATACTAGTATTAAAATAGCGTGGGTGGAGTGTTAGTAAGATTTATAAATTACCATTTCTCCAAAAAAAAAAAGATTTATAAATTACCTTTTTCGTTATATACTCATAAGTCAAATGCTCCACTTGAATTGATTTGTAGTGATTTATAAAGACCTTCCCTACAAGAATCTGTTGGTGGAAACAAATACTATATTTTGTTCCATGATCATTTTAGTAAATATTCTTGGATTTACTAAATTCACTACAAGTCAGAACTCACAAGTATTTTCATTCAATTTCAATATTTTAATGAACATTTTTTTTAATAAAAGGATTTAGACCTTTCAATCCAATTAGGGGAGAGCATTAAGCCTCACACCAACATCTTGATGAAAATGGAATTAATCATCATCTTTCATATCCACACATACTGACCAAAATAGATGTGCTGAATAAAAGCATCGACATATTATTGGAACAGGTTTATCCATGATGCGCAATGTTTTTGTTCCATCTAAATATTGAAACTTTGCTTTTGATGCTGCAATATTACAATATTAATAGACTTCCTACACCTTTAATGCATAATAAACCTCCTTTTAAAGTTATATTTAATGAGAAGCTTGATTATTCTTTTTGCAGATTTTTTGTTGCTTGTGTTATCTTTGGCTTCAACCTTATAATAAGGATAAATTGGAGCCATGCTTTGGCTTCACCAGCTTTTTAACAAATAAACATGATTCCATATGATGACATGTCCAACTTCCCTCTTCCTGAAAATTCACATGGCTTCTCTAATAAGCTCTCAGACCAAGATAATTCACAACCTATAATTCATCAAGAGTCACTTGAAATTTCCTTAAATGTTGACCTTTCTACTTATAATTCACAATCGAAATAAACTAGTTCAACGCACCCAATACTCACATGTTCTTGGAAGAATTCCTTATCCTTCACTGTCATTACAAGAAAAATGTCGTTTAGTAATTGATATTACCGATGGAAAACTTAAACATTCCATCGAGAGACAATTTAGTGACGGAATTTATCGACAAACAAAGACATTATAAAAACGGCCATAGGTAACAAATTTCGACGAGTAACATAATGTCCGTCGGTAAAGGCGTCATAAAAATGGCCATATATAATAATTTCGGATGAGTAACAGAATGTTCGTCGGTAAATTTACCGACAAAAATTTGACGTAACAATCAATGAAAACATAAATCACGATCCCAACTACATAATGACGCAAAAAAGAAACAAAAACCCATACAATGAAAGTACCACGCAAAATCCAAATACAACAATGGCACCATAAAATTGGATGGACCACCACTTACCTCAACGATGTCGGGCGATGAGATGCAACAAATGCAAGGCCACCAAAAGCCATCGAAAAACGAAAGAACCGAAAATGAAAGAACCCAAACCTTTAATCATGGAGGAGAAAATGAAAAAAATGAAAACACAGAGAAGAGTACCAGGGGCTTCGGATGTTAGGTTTTTATAATTATCAAACAACGTCGTTTTACAATAAATTTAAGAACACTGTCGACATCGTTTGAATTTACCAACAAATTCATTTTATGTCGGTAAATGTCATCGCTGATTTATCTCAACAAACCTTACCACAAAAATAACATTGTTTACATTTTATTAAAAACATTACAATCAAAGCAAACGACGATGTTTAATTTTCAATTTTATCGACGGAATACATTTATGTTAGTAAAAGACAACGCTTACTTTGCCGCCTATAATTTGTGCCTCTTTTACCGATGATGATCCCTATTCCATGGTTATATTTCATCTCAAAAATGATCAGGATGATTTCCCTCCAGCTTTACCGACAGATATGTGTCCGTCTCAAATTACCATTTCTTACGACAATTTTACTGACAAAATTTGATTTTTCGTCTCTAATTTTTAACGGTATTATTTCTATCGGTAATGATCCGTCGACAATCGGTAATTTTCTTGTAGTGTGAAACAATTTTATTCTTAAGTTAGTAAACCTACAAATTATTCCCAAGCTGCAAAAGATCCTAAATCGATTGCCGCAATGACTATAAAATTTAGTGCCCTTATATGCTCAAAATGTGGAACATAGTACTAGCTTCTTAAGCAATAAATATTATCAGGTGCAAGTGGGTGTATGGCATCAAACAGAATCCTAACGAAACAATTTCACACTATAAAGCTTGTTTGATTACTAAGGGATTTCTTCAATGACTCGGAATTGACTATAATGTTACTTTTAGTCCTACTATTTATCTTGCCACAATAAGATTTGTTTTAAGCATTGTTGTTACTAAATAGTATTGTATTAGACAACATAATGTTTCAAAAGCTTTTTTAATGGTTTACTTCATGAATAGGTTTATATGTCAACCTCGCAGTTTTGAATAAAAAATTAGCCCCATCATGTATGCTTATTGCATAAATTTCTCTACGGTCTTAAGCAGGCTCCACTAAGTTAATTACGTTGTCTTAAAGAAGCATTACTTTCATTCATTTTTAAAGCTTCTAATACCAATCCTTCTCTTTTTATTTTTATTCACCGTAAATCTCATTTTTTTTCTTGTAAATGTAGGTGACATTGTTTTGATAGGTAGTTCTAATAAAATGGTGATGGGAGTTGTTTGCGCACTTCAATCTCATTTTGTAGTCAAAGACCTTGGCCCCTATAGTATTTTCTTGGAATTACAATTACAAGTTACAACAACTAAAATTGACTTACTAATTATGCAATAAAAGTACATCAATGATCTTTTATCTAAGACCAAGATGCTTAATGCGAACATGATCTCTACACTGATAGATCCTTCCACGCATAAAACTTCCTCCATTGGATCATTTAAAGATGTCATTCTCTATTGACAAATGGTTGGAAGTTTACAGTATCTCAGTATTACACGACCTAACATTGCCTTTGTAGTCAATCATGTGTCTCAGTGTAGTCATCAACTATTGGTTGAAAATTGGAAGCAAATGAAAAGGATTTTTTTTTATTTTTTGGCACTTCTTGCCATGGTCTTCTTCTCTGTCGATCTTCTACACTTTCATTTGATGCGTACTCTAATGATGATTGGGTTGGCTCTCCTAAGGATTGTAAGTCTACCACAGGATCTGTTATTTTTGTTGGACCTAATTTAATTTCCTAGGCTTCAAGAAATCAACGAGCAATTTCTCGATCTTCTATCGAATATTGAGCACTCGCCATTACCACTAGTGAGCTTTCATGGCTTTGTTCTCTACTATATGAAATTGTTTTTTCACCCACTACACCTCTTATACTTTGGTTTGATAATTTGGGAGCAACGTATCTTATTGTTAATCTTATATTTCACTCTCAGTCCAAGCATCTTGAGATAGAGTTTTATTTTGTTCGGGATTTAGTTAAAAAAGGTCGTCTACATATATGGTATATCTCCACTCTTGATCAAATGGTGAACGTCCTAACTATGTCCTTATCTAACCCAGCGTTTGGTTACCGTCTGCGCGTCTGCAGACGGATGACGAAGACAAACAATTTCCGTCCGAAGGAGCGTTTGGTTACTGTCTTGATTAATTGCTGTCCTGGCTTTAACGGACAAGGACAAAAAATGTCGTCCAACTAAAAAATGTGGGACGTTGTCCGTTGGTCGCAGACAAGATAATAATAAGCCAAAAATAACCCTGCTTAAACCTAAAACACCCATTCTCCATTGCGGTCAGCTGCGTCCGAGGCTGGTGAACCGTCGTCTCCACTGATACGCGCGGTAAGTAGCAGAAGCTTCTCCTCCCCCTTCAATGTACGCATATGGTCATTGTACATATTCTACTAATCTCTCTCTATTCTCCATACATTTTCTCATTGTTTGCGTCTCCTTCTTCCCCAGATTTGATTGTGTTCCGTGTGCAAAGAACCTCCGTCTTCGTTGAAGCAGCGTCGTACCATCTTTCCTCTCTTCCGGGTAAGACATTCATCCCATCGTTGTGGTTTGTAGAATGTGGGTTATGTTTGGAATGTTTCGTCTTCTTCTTCTGGGTGTTTGAACGTATGTTCTTCAAATGCTGTCGGTTTCGAATGTGGGTTATGTTTGGAATGTCGCTTTGTACCGTGTAAGGACCAGAACGACAACTCCATGGGTGAAATCCCCAGAAATGGACGAGGAAACTGGGCCTCCGACGACGACCCATTCCGGTGATGACGGTGATGATCATCATCATCAGGAGCAGGACGACGTGGGACCCATTGTGGTGTTTGGTTTGGATTATGGATTTGGGGAACAGGACGATGAGGAGGAAGAGGATGATGGGTATGGGTATGGGTTGGCTGCTGGTGATGCATTAAACCCATTATATGATCGTTTGACATCATCATCAGATGCACATTCCAGAGCAGACGAAGTGATCTAGTTTCTTTGCTTCCTCAATGGTCATGCCCACACAGGCAGGATGATACCTACAAGCTCGTGTCTTTGATCATTCTTTGTGATTTTATTTGAATTCCCCTTCTGGGTTGTTGTTGCTCTTATGCCTCTGTGATTTCTGTAATGACGTTGATCAGTTTCTGCACAATGTCAAGATCCTATTTCATACTCACATAAATTGAAAGAAATTCACTGCAGAACAAGACTAGGTTTTCCATTTTCTGGAAGATTCTCACATCAGATTTGACAGAATACTGAGAAAACATAGATTAACTGAGGGGAATAAGGCATTAGTATGATGCAATTAGATCATATCATGACTGACATGAATACTGAGGTTGATAATTTTAGGCTAGGCAACTATGTAATCAAATGGCAGCCATATAGGGATGGTAGAAAAAGGACTGTCTCCCTCTATTCCTTCCGGTTTTAATTTTCTCATATCTCCTATAAACACCGTTTGTTGATTAATAGACAGTATAAGTGGTTCCAAAATATATTTATTGGATGAATGAATGTTTTCATTCATAAAATAATATAGGAACAGAACAAGGGATTTGTTTCACTTCTGTACATCTGTTTCACTTCTGCAATTAAGAGGCTTCTTAGTCTTCTGCTCATATTTTAGAGAAGAGAATGGTTCAGTTAATTAAGTGGTTTAAGAATATGTTGTGCTACTTGTAAAGGGGGTGTAAAGCGTGTGGGGGAGAAGAAATAGAGAAGGGATGCAATGGTGAGGGATGGTCATTGAAGGTGGTATTGGTTTAAATTTACTGAAATTGTAAGGTTCTAGCATTTGAGGAAACTAGTCCAAGATTGTAGACATATTTCCTTAACAATTCTTCATAGACAAGACCTCTTGGGATTTCATCATGCTTTATATACAAGATTTTCTAACATTTTGATTCTCATACTATTTCTTATGCATCAACTTAACACATAAGTAATTGCATGACAGGTAAGACGCCCTCAACCAAGTGAATTAACCTCACTCTTGGAACTTTATCCATTTACCTTTAAAATTTGCCACCTAAGCAAGGAAACGTCAAATGCTTTATAGACAAGATGTTTCAACATTTAATTCTCAGACTGCTTCATATGCATTAGCTGCATACTTCAGTACTTCCATGTCATAGGTCATAGGGTGGTTACATAAAGTTAACCCCACATCCCGTCCTTAATTCAATCACTTCTTAAACTTACACCCCGATAAGAATGACTGGAAATGAGCAATTAAATTTAATATTACAATGCAGATTTACCAGTCCTTGCACCCTGCACATTGCACCATAAGGTCATCAGGGTTATATGGCATCTCACAAGTGCAGTACGTTGTAGTAGGAAGAGAAGAAAACGACAAACCGCAGAAGCCAATCAAAATTAAATCAACGCTATCTGAACCAAACAACTGAATTTCAGCACACAAATCAAAACCAAGTAGTAACATTATTTGAACATCTCTCTAAACTATGATACTTTCTTTGTAGAGGAAAGTTTAGTTTTTTGAATTACATGTATTTCTGTA
>JANTPM010000001.1:25321609-25339581 GCA_025434745.1 Erythroxylum divaricatum
GTATATTGGTATTTTTGTAATTATAGTGAGCTTAGTGATATATTTGTAATTATCTACACTACACAATGTATATAAACGGACTCCCAATCAATAGAAGAATAGGGGATAATTTCCTATACTAGTAGTGGCTCTTGATCTGCCTTCATTAAAGGATTTGGATTGAGAGATGTTGGTCTTAAAGTCGGTAGCGTTAGTAGTTAGGTTATTTAGCCATGGATTTTTCTTAGTTTGTGCGTGTCAACATGCAAGCATTATTCAATTATATTACAGAGGAGAAAACAAATCAAAACGTCGATGTTCGTGTTAAAAAACTTTCAAAAGAAAGATGATGCTGAAACCATTAAACTAAAGAATGCGGACAAAGCGAGTGATTGCCATGTCAGGTTATACCGATAATGTTTTATTTTATTGCCAAATTGATGCACAATGATAGTTATTAAAAAAAAAGACAACGTGGATTGCAACAATTACGAATGATTGTTAGAAAGAACAAATTCTCACTTTTTTCATCTCCTCATTCGAAGAAAAAAGTGTTCCAGATGATGATGAAAACAGGCAGTTTTAACATTCTTGACTATAAATTACAATCCCAGAAAAAACACCCATCTAGCTTCAACGTAAAAGCAAAGAAATGCCCAGCTCCCATCCCCACCAAAAGAATAAAAGTCCCCCGAATATAATTAGATAAAAAGAAAATAGAGAAAAAACAAAAAAGGTTATGTCTCTTTTTATCTGATTGTATTCGGGGGCTTCTTCTGGCCTTAGAGGCATTCGAGGATACACTCTTTACAAAAGATATGACTTCTCTAGCAATATATGGGATCAATAGAAGGCTTCAAGAAGAGCCAGTAAACGTCGAAGGGTTTTATGAAGTCCTTACCAAGCCTCTCCCTTTGGGTTTCATATCCCAGCTTCGTCTTCTCGTCATACGTGAAAAATGTAGAAGTGTGTCTCAGAAATTCCGACAAGAGCAATGTTCATACATAGCCATACAACAACGTAAAATAAAGAAGACATAACGAATAAAGAAACAGTTGGCAAGACTCAAGAATTGTTAGTTACGAAACAATTAGTAGGATAGAAATGTTATAAATGTACAGAAATTACATGCCATTGTATGCTCACAATCAAATAAAAAAACTCAGAAAATCACTGAGTTCTTAATACTCTGTTTGCCCCTGTTTCCGTTCTCATTTTTTCTCTCTCTAAATTTGTTGATGTTCTTTCATTCTTTCTTTAATAATTTTGTTTACATTCTTTAGATAGTACATGATAGATAGATAACGACTACAAATGGTATCAAAGCTTTATTTCTTGAGGGACCTGTGAGAGGGTGATTGTGTGAAGAGCTTTCTTGAAGACCCAACGTTGGTGATTGTCATTGGAGTGTTGTGATTTAGAGGAATTCATCGGAGATGGCTGAGAACTTACCTCAGGCCCTGCAGCCTCTAGTGTTTAATGGTGAAGGATACGCAATCTGGGCAATCAAAATGGAAGTGTATATGTAAGGATAGGATTTATGGGAACCTGTTGAAGATGATTACGCAGTTGATGTGTCGACAGAGGATGTGACCATATCTCAACTTAGGTGGTTGAGGGAGAGAATCACCAAGAAAGCTCAAGCCCGATCGTGTTTGTATCAGGCGTTAGCTCCCTCCATTTTTACAAGAATCATGAAGATGGATTCGGCAAAGAAAATCTGGAACTTCTTGAAGGAAGAGTACCAGGGAGATGAAAGAGTCAAGCACATGAAAGTGCTTAATTTCATGAGAGAATTTGACAGACTCCAGATGAAAGATGGTGAATCTGTCAAGGTTTATGCGGACAAGTTGTGTCAATTAGCTGATCAAATAAGGCTTCTTGACGTCGAATTCAAGGATGAAAGAATTATTCAGAAGTTGTTGATCTCTGTTCCAGAAAAGTATGAAGCAACTATTGCTTCACTGGAAAATTCGAAAGACATGCCCAGTATAAAGCTAGCTGAGGTTGTAACTGCGTTGCAGGCACAGGAGCAGAGACACCTGATGAGGAATGGCGATATTTCGGAAGGTGCTTATATAGCATCCACAAAAAATGCTGATCAAGAGAAGAACAAGAACGCCAAGTACAATCCGTGCCCACATTGTGGTAAGTCAAATCATTTAGCTTATAGATGTTGGAAGAGACCAGATGTTGTGTGTAGGAAATGCAACCAAAAAGGACATATGGAGGCAATATGTAAGAACGAAGCTGGTCATTCTTCGGCTGAGGCTCAAGTTGTCGAAGAAGAGGAGTAACTTTTTTTGGTTACCTGCGATTTGAACAATTGAGGAGTTTAGTGGGAGTAGAACGTAATGAAGAAAATGATGAGCAGACTCGGAAGATTTGTGCAATAGTGCATCAAAGGTCAGACTAGAAGTCATGGGCAAGAAGAAAAAAAACGCTACTTACGTATCTGGAAATGATGCTGGAAAAATCATGAAAGAGTTCAGAAGCTGAATTTCTGATCCAAGGAGGAGATTGTAGTAGCAGTGTCTCAAAAATTCCGACAAGAGCAGGTTTCATACACAGTCATGTAGCAACGTAAAGAATAAAGAAGCAGTTGGCGTAAAGAATAAAGAAGCAGTCAGCAAGAAATCAAGAAATCAAGGAATGTCAGTTACTTGACAGTTAGGAATTGAGCTTTATAAATATTGTAATTCAATATGATTCATACATACATTTTTCTGTAGTTTGATATTCAATAATATTCTGACGAAACCTCAACAAATTGTTGAGTTCTTCACATTCCTCTGTTCAGCCCTGTTTTCGTATACTTTCTCACTCTAACTTCATCTCTCTAAAATTTCAGTAGCTTAGCCTTTAGTTTTGTACATGATCGATAGATAACAACTACAATTATCCTTGTAAAATCGAAATCATTTAAAAAGTGATAATACGAGAGTCTATATCTTATTCAATTTTATAGACTGCTCGTTCATCGTAATATAGTATAATGGGTGGAAACTAACTAATTCTTTTAAGAAATTCAATAAGGAGAATATACGTGATTTAATTAGCAATTAATAACTAACAATTTAAAGAACCACAAATTTACTCATTATACGGTATAGACGATTGGAATTGATATACCTTTTGGTTAATAACATGAGATAAAGTTCTTTCATTTCAGTAGAGTTGATTGCAATGGGAACTTGTTGCTAAGTTTACGCAAGGCAATTGACTATCATGGCATACAAACTGAACTAAACTGAATACAATAAGATATATCATCTAAGCTTTCAAATATAAGGTTTGGAAGTTATGGTGGTTGGTGTAGTTGGGTACGGTATCTTGTACGTTGAACTGCAACCACTCAAATTAGTATTGTCTGCTTTGGCCTCTTACCATTGAGCTACGGTTTGTTGCTTCTTCTTCATTGGCGAACTTATGTTAAGAGTATATCAATGCAAGACTGATTTTGTCATCATCTAGTAGGGCAAATCCTGTTTATATTAGCACATTTTGTAACAAATATCCTTTCTAATTCAATTCTATACTATCAGGCAACTTCTACACCTTATCAGTTTCGTTCAAGTACATAGTGGCAATTCCTCTTTGATTTTGGCCATTTGATCTTTAATTCGAGAGAAAACCCGTCAAGACTAATAGACAAGTAGGTCAAGAATACGAAGTCGGAACTAGCAAGTCTTTTATCCTATATAAATAGGCAAGCTTGCCAAACAGATCAATGACTTCAGCTCCAAGCCGAATATATATATATACAGTTAGCTGGATTCCAATTTGGTAAGTTTCTTAATAAATATTTAGAAGTTATTTTATCTCCTAAACAGTGATATGGTTAATTAACAAAATTGGTTAATTAATAAGATTACTTATCTTATAAGTAATTGGCAAGTAAACATTTACCTTACACGGTGAGAAGTCAGTTAATTAACTCTGTCTTGCTTTCTTTATATTAGGCATCAATTTTAGTGTTCCTTCAAAGCATTATTAAGAGAACTGAATAGAAGTGTAGAGAATTTTTATAGGTGGTAAGAGGAAAGTAAAGATGTTTCTTTAATAGGATAGAACAAACTGTGTTATTCGAGAAAGAATGGTGGTTTAAATTTTAAACATTGAACAAATTGGAACCCAAAAACCTTTTAAAATAGATTTGGTCTATAGTATAAAAATATGAGTTGAATGTTAGGAGGATTATGGCATTCATTTAAAGGGCTTAGATTATTTACATTAAAAGGGATTGAACAAAGTGAAGGCAAAAGCTGTAGTAGGTTTTTCTAATTGATATGGGGTCTTGATTACTAATGGCACATATACTGTACAGAGGGATTATGAATAGATACTGTAGTAGGTTTCTCAAGGGGTGTGACTCGATGGTTGAGAGCGGGGCTTGACTTTGGTTAGGTCCCAGGTTCGATTACATGCTAGCGGCTCTTGTAAGAGCCTGGGGCAGCCGGGGTTTTACCTGTAGATAGTGTGTCAGTTGGGCCCTCAGAGAGGTGTGCCCGTTTGGCCCGCCTATGGGGTTTCCTCAAATCTAACAAAAAAAAAACAATAACAACAACTTTCTAATAGGAATCCAGACATGTAGGGTTTGGAGAGATTTAGAAGCACCTAGCCTTACTCTTAGCTAATTGAGAAGTTGTTTTCAATAGGCTCATAGAAAAAAAAAGTGGTTGGAAGATAAAAATAAACAAATACGTAATGGATAAATTAATATAGATAAAAATAAAGAAAAAGATAAAAATAAATACATAAACAAACAAACAAGCAAGAACGAAAACAGTTAATTATAAAGAAAAGAGAAAAAAAATATGAAATACATAAAACAAAAGGAACTAATGCTTCAAACAAAAATGTTTAAGCTAATTAAAAGACATAAAAATCAAAACAGAATATTCAAAAGGCCTATAAAAAGAGAAGGATCTTTATATGGAGATCCTTTACCGGTATTCTAGTTCACCAAAATTTCCTATTGAGACTCAAGTCTTCGGTAAACTTTAGTAGGGCTATATCATTCTTGATCATCTCCCTCAAATTTTTCTTGTATCTTTTTCTTCTTTTTTTTACAATATTTAAGTACAATCTTCTTGCAGCATTAAGATATCTCCTCTTAACGTGTCCAACCACCTAAACTTTATCTCCCTCGTTTTACTATCAATATTAGACACCCCCAACTTGTCTCTTACCAATTCATTCTTAATCTTATCTCTTCTTATATGCACATCCAATAGAGTGTCGTCATCTCTTCCACCTTTAACTTATGATTATGCACATGTTTGATAGGCCAACATTATGCTCCATAGAGCATGCTCAGCTTAATTGTAGAATAGTAAAATTTACCTTTTAACTTAAGTTATATCTTCTTACCACATAAAATTTATGAGGCATTCTTCCATTTTAGCTACTCTGATTTGAAACGGTGAACTATGTCATTATCTATCTCATCATTGCTTTGGATGATAAATCTAAAGAAAATCAGATGACTTTAGGTATATAAGAGTATCAAGGAAAAATTGTAGTGTTCCGAGGAATTCTTTAATTTTATGGCTTTTATTGTTAGATAGATGACATACAACGAGTATAATATTACATTTTGATGTTGGGGTTGATGATATGATTTTTCGTTTGTCATGTAGATGTAGAAGATAGTTTTTTTTTAGTTGTCCACGAGGTATCTTAGAAGGGTCTCAATTATGAGAAGACACCTTTAAACTATTCATACCCAGACTAATTTATTTTTTCAGTATGTTTAGTCTAAAAGGTTGTTGGTATTGGTATGTCTTTGGCCCAGTACTGATAATTAGTCTTTATACCCTGCACGATTGAAAAGATTGGTTGTGTTTTGCATTTAGATGTAGGAAAGTTAGTCTGAGTATTGGACAGGCAGTCTTTGCAGCCTTTGTTTATCATATCTAATGGGAAAGGAATTGCAAATAGTTTCATGAAGGTGGAACAATTTTTTCGTTGACTAAAAAGAGAGTTAGCGATTAGAATTTCATATTGTTGTCCTGATCTGTACATTAAAATTGATTACCTGTTAATAAAATTAAAGATTAATTGTAATATTTATTGTCTTATTGTGAGTTTTTATTTTGTTTTTTGGAGTTTTGAGACTTGATATGAATTAGGATGAACCATTCCTAATTGGTGGCATACTTTTTTCATTATTTATTTTTTAATCTTTATATTGAACTGTTTTGTTTGGCAGTAATGAAGGATTTGCCAAAAATAATTTGTAATTTATAAAAAGTATTTTAATTTCATCATAATCCTATATAATTTACTTTTATTTCAAATTTTTTATATAACTTTAGGTTATCATACATTTGTGGAAAAGAAACATAAAATATGGTTAATACCTTCTAATCAATTATTAATAGAATTTTAATGTAATGGTTAATGAGTTATTTTTAGCTCTTTGCTTTTTCAGTGCACCAAAATACAGCTTTTGAAGGAAATTATTTTAATGAGTAAAAACTGTTTTAGAGCACCTAAAACATTTGTAGATGAATTAGATTATTATGTAAAACATAAATACTAATTTAGCATCAAAAATAAATTTCAATGTATTAAAACACATTTCGATCTATAGACAATGTATTAAAACATATTTTGGATCTTTCTTTGTTCTTTAAAATTACATAATCATATAATATAGTTAATTAAGAAGGTAAATTAATTTACAGAATATATGTGAAAAAGTTATTGATAAGTTGTAATTTTTATAATTTATATTTGTCGTTCTATAAATAACAAGAAAAAAAAGTCTTAAAATTCCAAAAATATGCTCATCAAGGCCAAAATACTAGATCCTGAGGAAAAGCTTCAGCAAAGATATACCAAAACCTATGAAAGCATTGAAACAATATACAACGAATTTGCCCCTGCAACGCATGTGAATCATGTTAACTGTTCAGCTTAGATCTACTAATCCTGTCCGCCAAAACTTGATTAATCAACCTAGAAATGACAACACTTCAACGCAAAACAGATACTCTCTCTATTGATTTACAACGACTTGGACGGTTGGCCCTTTTGCAAGAGGATGATCCCAGTTTTCTCTTCTTGTCATTTCTCGGAAGCATAGCATTCATTAGTTTCATGGACCTCGAAGTAAGTACCATGCTGTTGTTAAGGTATCTAGCGGCTTCTCTTTTCTCTCCACCCTTAAATGCATGCACTGGAGGTCTCTTCAAATGTGTGTTATTCTTGGGTTTCAGATGATCCAATGGGATGCGATATCTGTGTCCTGAAAATTAAACATCTACTTGATCAGATTCGTTTACCATAAGTATATGAAAGATTTCAGTAGAATAAAAACATCACCTGCTAACCCCACTTCTGTATTTGGTTGATTCCGTCCGATTGGTGTTGTGGGGTGAAGTTCATCATTTCTTTCGGTTTTGAGACTACCCTCATTGCAGTTTTCTTCGCGAGGAGAACGAGCCAATAATTTGTCCTTTTCAGAAATTCCATCACGGCAATCATTACTTCCACATGGAAAGGAAATGTCAAGCATGGGATCATCAACTATAGATTCGTTCTCTCCGGTCTTCTGAGAAATCCCCACCATTTCATCCCTGGTCTCAATACTCTGAGCCTCAGCCAGCATCGTTTCACAAGCTAAGTTGGCAGAAATTCCGTCAGCAGCAACTAGAGTTGAACCCTCCATCCTCCCATCATTATTTGTTCCACTAATATCTGAACTGCTGTCGCCATCCAAACCATCAAGAACTGACTTAGGTGAAGTGTTTGAGGCGCCAGGATTAAGGTAAAGCTTCTCCGGGCCCATCAAACTCGAAAACCAAGGTGTGCCCTCTTTAGCATAAAACAGGATATAAGCAGCTTGAGATAGCACATATTCTTCTTGAAACTTGGTAACCTGCAAATTGCAGAGGATGCAATTAGACAAACATATATGTGTTACTTCATCGAATTTGAAAATTTTAAACTGCCTGGTAGAGCAAAATGTAAACAAGAACAGTAATACGACTCCTAAACACTAACAAGAATTCCTTGATGCCTCTTTGAATAAATGACATGTTTGGGGAAAATGTCATAAAACCAAAACAAATTGAAATGCGTTACTTCTGGAATAGAAATGAATTCCTGTCATAAATTATTTCTAGCCCTAAGACAATCATATAGGTAGTAGCATTTCAATCCTTCAATACGAAGAACAATAATCACTAGCCAAACAGAAGTTAAACCTAACAAAACTTACTGTTGAGTCGTCCAACTCATGCCATGTGTCTAGGCATGACCGTATAAAGCAAAAGTAATGTCCAGAAGTAGGAGAAAATCCCCGGTGCACCACAACAGCATATAGATGATACTTCAAGTCTACCTGTTGGAACAAGAATGAAAAGATATTTTTAGTTTGTAATTAGCAGATCCAGGTTGCAAGGCATCATAAAGAATATGTATTTTGGGAGGCCAGACTAGCTGTTAACCTCACATAATCTTTTCTTAGGCAAACATCAAGTAGTTATCCATCACAATAATGATAAATTAAAACGACAAGAGGGCCTAGTTAGACTTTTGTACCCTCTATTACCATTACCAACCGAAGTGATTAAAAACGTTTCTACTCAGTAATCAATGCACTCACATCGTCATCTTCACAGCAGTTAGTGTATGGCTTCATGTTTAACTCCAATGGGAACTCCAAATGCTTGCCAATCTTCTCGATATGGAATCCATCAGTCTTGAATCTCTTCAATTGCAAAATAGCAACTGAAGGGACCTGATCCAGTTTAAGTTGCTTCAACTTTGGAGCTGCCTCCTTGCAGTTCTCACACATAAACTTTGATTCTGGATCTTCAATTTTTTCCACCTTAGTAAAAGATTCCAGAGCACCTTGAAGATTGTCCACATGTTCAATCTCCAAACTCAAATCAATCAGCGGCTCATATTTATCCGAAGAGTAACCACAGTTGCAGCAATGCAGCTAAAGTTCAAATGCCAAAAGATGAGTAAAATTTATCAGTAAAAACACTAGACTTTACAAAAATACAATGTAGGGGAAAATGTAAAACAGAATTGAAAAAGGATCATTTCACTTCTACACCAGCTTGTAAGATGGTACACTCAGTAGATCCAAAATGGAAAGCTTTTTAACCAGTATACCTTACTTACAAGACGACCACCAAATAATTGCTGCACTATGTTATCTTCTTGGGAAGATGAGCCTTCATGAGTAGAATTCATATCCAGATAGCATCTCTCAAGTCTGTCTAATAAGCATTGTAGGAATTCATGTGCATCTTCCTGCTGGTATCGCTGAAAACTAGGTGAAATGTCTAATTATTCATAAGTCAAGAATGAACAACAGGGTATTTGCAATTCAAATAAAATGGAACAAAAACATTTTTTACACAACGAATAACAAGCAAGAAATGCACTCGAAGGTGTCATATATCAAAATGATAGATCAACCTGCAACATATATTTGCCCTTTCTTTTATATATAAAAGAGGATACAGTTCAAGTTGTCCACAAGTTTCCAAGGTGAGACAACTTTCCCAGAAGAAGCCAACGAATCTTCAATGAAATCACGGAGGACACAAATAATACAGAACTCTTCATTACCACCTGAAAACCACCCAAAAGCAACCAATGAGTCAAAAGCAAAGTCCAATTTTTGAACAAAACCAGATACAACTAACAAAAACAACAATCCACTAAAAATCTGGTTGATGTGCGGAAAAAAAAAAGATACAACTGAATATTCAATTAAACTAAAGCATATATAGCATGCTCACAGGAAGCCGTGTGATTGCAGGAACGAAGAGCCTTGACCAGCGGCACAGTATGTGTAAAACATTGCAAGATTGCGTTTAGAAAGCATGTGTTACCAAGATTGAAAAGCCCAGCTCCCTGCAAAACCAAACCAAGGACAAGAGCTCAACAACTAAACAGTCAGCAAATATATCTTGTTACTTGATAAACTTCAAATATCTCAAGAGGCATACCACCCCAGTAGGTCCAGTTTCCCTCCAGTAATATGAAAAAGCGGGAGGCCTATCTAATATGTTCGGTCTGTCTTCTCTCGATGGCCATGACATCCGCGACTGGAGCCATTTGGACCCACTGTCGATGGGTTGAGCCAGATGAGAGGAACTATAATCAAGGTCAGTTACATCATTATATTCACAATCAAAGAAACGATCATTAGAATCATCAAAGATCCTCTCATCAGAAGTTTTAAAGTCTCTCAGATCGCACCAATTTGAAGTGCCTTCGTCGGATTCTACTTGCCTTGTTGAGTAAAACTTATTATCACATAGCTTCTCATTAGGAGCCGGCCCTATTGGCACACGAAAGCAGTTCTTTTCATCTGATTCAACTGATGAAGATGGTGGAGAGGTGGTTCCATGAGATGACACAGAAACAACGGAGTCATAATCTAGGGTTTCCACGAAACCTTCTTCGTCATCTTCTTCTTCTTTATCCCCTTTCTTTTCCCTTTTTCCCTCTTCCTTTTCTTGTAGTAAATTATCATAATCTGAAGACAGAAAAGACCCCTGTGTATTCTTCATTGAAGACGCTGGAGACCCAACAGGCTCAATCTTCGCAGAGATAGAGGATTGGTTACAAGAACACGAAACCCCACCTAGGGTTTCCACAGAGGTCATAAGCCCGTCTAGGGTTTTAGCGGAATCAGATGTAATGGCCGAAATTTTTGAAGATTCCTTACCAATCGAATCAAAGCGCGAACTGTTTAACCTCCAAGACTAGCGAAGACTTGCCGCAATTCAAACCCTGCACTTATTGACCATAAACGACTCAGTTCAAGATGTGGCCGACCCATCAACAGCTTCACTACAACAACCCATTATTAGGGAAAATGGGAGACTCGCTTCAAGTAAATGCCCAAACACGGAAATTTCACGGAAATTTCTCTAATTAAACACAAAAGAGAAAATTCTGCGAGCCGAATATGATAAGAACTGACATAAAATTTAGAGGGAGCAGAGGGATTTCAATGCAAAATAGGCAGGAATGAAAAGAAGATTTGGGTTTCCAAATTGGGTTAAGGAAATTTAAGGAAGGCTGAGAAAGATTTTCCAAGAGAAGCTCAAAACCGGTGTTTTTGAAAAGGGAGGGAAAAGTGAAGCGCCAGTTTCCGTTTTGGAAGTTTTCTGGAAGCAAACAGGACAATGACAAAGCCACAGTCAAAAAGGGGAGAGAAATCGTCCTCGTCCACTGTAAAATTTTCTCAGGAAAATTAGTCTCCGAGAAACCCAACAAGATTGGAAGTCTACAACAAATTGAATTTTCTTTGCGTAGTGAAATCTAAAATTTTATGATTGAAAAAATAAATAAATATGGATTTTTACGTGAGAGTGTTTGTATGCGACACTAGTGCTTCGAGTAAAATATAATGTTGGCAGTCACCATTTCAATCTCTTCAAGATAATTTCATATTTGAGTATAAGATAAGATGGCATTTATTACAATACGTCGGTGCCGTAATTAATTATGTTGTCCTTTTTAAGTATATAGCCATTAGCAATTAACATTATAAGATCCAAATCGTAATTTATGTAATTCTATTTAATTAATAAATGCTATCAAATATTATTCAAGTATAATAATAACAACAGCATCAAATACAAATCATTTCTACTTTTTCCTTTTAGTCTTAACATGGAAATAATTTTTTATTTAACTTTTTAAGTTTAATATAAAATTTTCTTTTATAAAAATTAAGATAAACTCATAATTAAATTTAATTAATTCTAGGGTATATTTATAAAAGAATTTTAATCTAAAATAATCATTCTAAGAGTCTTTCTTTTATTTTATTATAATAGTTTATTTTTAAAAAATTTCTTTCCAAAAATCTTATAATTTAGAAGCCACAAAAATTAATAAGAAAAGCACTTAATTACTTCATTGGCAAGATTTAAATCTAATACCTTACTTAAAAGATAACCAACCTTTTTAATACTTTTAATAAGATAATATTTTCTTTAAATTACAATTTAATTTTAATCAATTCAACTGAAATTGGATAGATTCATAGAGAGAATAATTTAAAATTCTCTCTTAGTTTAATCATTAATTATTAATTTAAAAAACTCACTACTAAGCTTGCACCGGACCATAAGGCAATATTACTTTGAACTTAACAAGGTCATACCAAACTATTGGATCTTACTCTCTTCATTCATTGCGAGAAACCGGATCATGTTTACAAAAAGACCATTGTTATGTAGGATACTAAATCATATGATTTTTAAAACAGCTGTCCTACAAAATAATAAAGCACCTGTCCTTCATAAGCTTGGAAAAGTCTTAAATCTCTTCTCTTCCAAAAAAATTATATAATGGAAACATTTTACATTCCACTACACAAATATCACCAAGTAATGTGACAAGCTCAGATAATTGCAAACTGAAAACTCATCAGCATTACAGGATTCTGTCTTGAAGATCAGTTATCAAGGTGGACGCCAACGAACCAAGCTTCTTCCCAGTCTCTCCTGCAATATTCTTAAGCGAAGATATATCTTGTTGTGCCTGATATTGGAAGGACACAAGAAGATGCCACCGATCAGTAGATAGCACAAGCCAAGAACGAACAAGGGCATAGACATATTTGAAATTCAAATAGCATACCTGGAAGGAGATGCGATTGATGAGGTCACTTGCAGCAAGATCAACGGAAGATTGATTATTGCTATGACCAAACAAATCAGCACTAGATATAGCTGATGATCCCTGGAAGAAACATGCCAATTAATAAACAATAAGTTTGATAATAAATGTTCGTTGTGAGCAAATGAGTACATATAAATGAGAATCAGCATGTTATTGATGTTATTTATATCAATAAGTATTACGCAGAATTTATGAGTAAACGAGTTTCTAAGGAATCAACCAAAACGTGAAATACAAAACTAAGAAGAAAAATATACATGTAGAAGACTGGCGCACAGAAGTGGATTTCAAGAGCCCCAATTAGTCAAATCTTCCTTCGATTTCTTTTTCATTCTATCAGTTTCCAAACTAGTTCTTAGGAAACCACTTTTTCCTTTATCATATTCTTTTCAAATTCTTTTATTTAGTGAATGGGGGAACCTAAAAATTCTGACCTTCACTCCATACAGAAAAGACTTGGGTTTGCCTAAAACTGTCAACTATGTTATCTTTAATGCTACGAAGTGGTAGCAATTCAAGACGTAACAGGGACAAGAATATTAGAAACAAGTAGCTCCAGAAATGAAAGAATATATGGATGCAAATTCTCTAAACATGTAAATAAGAAAATTAGAACTAACTAATCCCAGATAAAAGCAGTGAGAGCACATACTGAGAATTTCTGCAAAGAAATTTGAGTATCACTATCAGCTTTACTCTGGTCACCGAAAAATTGGGCAGATGAGATTGATTTTGCATTTGAGAATTTCTTCCTTGCTTCATCTGTTTCTGTAATCTGTAATAACATGATGTAAAACCACATCATATGCTTAGGATACTAAATTATGTAATTTTCAAAATAGATTCCAATAATTTTGCACATCGCAAATTTTAGCCTATAGCTAAAAGGAAAAGTAAAGCAGTATTCCATAGTTAAAAGTACAACAAACAGATACACTACACTGAAAATTAGTAACAACATAAAAGTCAGACTACATAAGAAAATGGAACAGAAATACCACCTGTAAAAAGAAAGGGTATCACAGCATTAATAAGTGAAAAAGTACTCACTTTAAACTGCAAAACTTTCAGGCTAATTCAAGAGTTTTCTTTTGATGTACATAATATACAAGATGACCGAATACACAGACAGTTGGTAAGAACCACATATGCCACGCCAAGCATGCACATGAATAGCAATATGGAGTATTGATAAGAATTTAACATCTTCCAAATGATTAAACAGGAGGGATCAGTTAATCTCAGAGAGAAAATGTGTAGATATGTGTATCTATTACCATCTGGTCCATCCTATTCACCATGCTCCACAATCATAAGAAGAAAGCCCTCTTTTTTAGTTTAAGTTTAAATGGGAAAACCAATTTGCACCATATAGTTGTGAAAAATTTAGCAATAACATGGTTTTATTGTTTCTGTTTGTCTAACTAAAGATATTCTAGAAGCACAGTATCTCCAATGTCAATGGTAAATCCTGCTATGGTTTACCTCTTAAATTTATTTAAAAAAATAAATTTTATTGTGATATCTTGTAAAGAACGAATTCAAACGGCATAGCATACGCATAAGGCAATGAAACATAAGTTTAACCCCCAAAAACTGCATACTAAATGAAGTATTATTTTTTCCACGTGATGTTTATCATGTTTTGCATGTGATCACACACAAAAAATTGTTACAAGATCAGTACTTCTAGTGCAAAACCCAATACAAAAACAGAGACCTGCCAGTTACCACTCAGAGCTTCAAAATGATGGTATCATCTATGCACAAGAAGCAACTAGCACCAAGCATGCGAATCAAGACCCCCACAGAAATTTTGAAATCAAGACTATATGAGGCAACTTCAACCCAGTCCAAGCTTAACTTATTCCATTGTTGACTACCACTGCCGAGTATGATTCTACAACTTAAAACTCCATAGCATATAGGAATAGATTATTGATGTATAAATGCTTCTCCCAATTGCTAAAACCAGGTTCATAGAGTAGTCAAGATAATTATTTTCAAATTCAACAATCTTAAGTATGATATAATCTTTTTTTTACTTTTCTCATATGAATAAATTCATATAACAAACACTAAACAAAAATTATCCAAGATGAATGTGTTTAAGATTTGAATCACAAATATTTTGGTTGCCAAGTGCAAACATATCTCCATACAATAAGGGTCGGCACATATCTTACTTGTACTTTTGAAGAATTAGAGCTTCCTTTCTTCTGGAAACCACTATCCATTCCAAATTCAGCAAAGAAGCTTGATGACTTTGGTGGAGATACATGGCTAATTACTTGTGGACCACTAGAAATGAGCTCAGCAGATTGGATACTATCTACATACTCAAAGCGAGAAGTAAAAGATGCACCAGCTTTTGGAGTGTTGCCACTAGAGGAAGGAGCAACAGGAGCTGGTTCTTCAGGCTTTTGATCATAAAGTTTTTCACTTGGCTGCAATCAATAAATTCATACAATCAGAAATGAGCCATATAACAACAAGAAAATTATGCATACATCGAATATCCATAAAATTATATGCTCAAAAAGCTGAAAGAGAGCTCTTACCTTTGTAGTGAGCTTTCTTGCACCAAGACCACCTGTTTTCCCAGTTTTCTTAGCACCAAGAGGCTTCTTCACCGTAGTACTGATAACTGGGAGAGAAGTTTTGGGTGAAGGAGGATCGGAAGTTCCTTGCCTTGCTACTGAACTTTCTTTAGGAGTATCATTGATCTTGACATTGGAAATTCCATTTTCTGCTTGGACTGATTCAGAAGTAACAGGTGATGATGGCAACCCTGTATCTTCAGCCATGGCTTTGGAGACTTCTTTGGATAGTATTTCCCTATACAATTGAGCAGCTCTGGATGTATACTTGGCCTCAATTTTCCCCCCATCAGTCCAACCATGTTGCTTAAAGAAGACCTGCGCACGGTTGTTTCCCCCAAAGCTCATCATTCTTAGTTGCTCAGGAGACCATGAGTCTAGGTTTGTTGACCTACCAACAAACAAGTAAAATAATTACAGTTTCTCCCTTTACAGCTTTCTTACTGAAGTTCTGCTCCGGGATTACAGTGAAAGTAAAAGAGACATAAAAGGCATTTGTACAAGTACTGCAAAACATAGGCTCCATTTTCAACCAAATTCAACATTTCCTTTTCCTATCCAATGAATCTATTAAGACAAATCACTATATCAACAAGGAAATAATACCATATATCCTCATAAATGGTACAAAAGGAATGCATGATTCCTGCATCCAGTCAACAGTACATGTTGATCAAAAAATGTTTTGTGGACCATCTGAAAGCATAAATCCCCAGAATGAAGCTAAACACAAAACAGATCTTTCCACCAATTGGGTAATAGACATTTCATATTGTGAACAGTTTAAGCACTGATGGTAAGACTCGATTAGTAAGCTCAAGCATCATATGCACAACTAGGAGAAATGAACAAGAGAAGATAACAAATGCCACCGAAATAAAAATAGATAGAATAATGCACTTGTTTTTTTGTCTAATGCGGTTGTGAGTCCTCAAAACTACAGCCACGATTATAAGTACAGCATCTGAGACCGTAGACGAGAATATTGTTTCACCATATGCACCTTCTATCTTACAGTAACAACTAACAAATGGTATTTTCTCCAGAAAACAAATCGAACATATTCCTACGATTCCCCAAATCAAGACATTTCCAAATCCGTCCCAACCCCAGCCCAAGTCCGATTACCTAAAGATCTTTACGCATGAATCTAACTACCAATTTTCCAAGGGACCCTAATTTTGTGACACAACCCAGGTTACTCCCAAATTTACACAATCTTCGATCAAAAATAGCCATTATAAACCAAACCCAGACGCTAGAAAACTTCAAACCAGAAAGATAAAGGAGAACAACTTTAATCACCTTACGAAACTGACATGCACACCAAGGCTACGATGAACAGCGGAGCAATCGATACACAGAAAGATCCCATAGGTAACAGAAGCCCAAGTAGGATTTTTCGCGTTACAATCAAAACACATCTGCAAAAAAAAAAAAAAAGAGGACCCAAGATCAAGATCACAGATCTAAGAACTGTAGGATCTGAACCAGATCGACATGTAAAGAAGCAAAAAACGATTTTTGGAAAAAAAAACCTTATTTTCTGATTTGGCCTTAAGCTTCCTAAACACAGCGTTCTTGTCGGTGAAATTCTCGGACGCCATGACGATTGAATAAACAGATACAAAATTTAGTTAATGAAGAGATGAGGCGTTTTAATCGGGACCCAAACACCTCCCCTCTTTTTCGAGACTCTGAGCACAAACGCACAAGGAGGAGGAGAAGAACTAGAAGCACCGACACATGTAATAAATGCGAAGCAGAAGAGGAAAACGAAAAAATATATTCCTTTGTAAATTCAAATTTGCGTTATAATTGTCCGATGAGGATTCAAACTCGTCATGTGGTAGAACCAGAGAGCGGACGAATTTCCGATAATGCCCTTAGCGTCGGTCTTGGCTTTTGATCTCTCTTTCCGTGTTTGTCCTGCTCTTTTCGTCGGTTATAAAGCGATACTTGTGTGAAATGACAAAAATAGACGTGATGATTGATTTTTGGTTGGGTGAGTTTGCTGCTGCGAGACGTTGAAGCGCAACCAACCCCTTTTCACCTCACTTAATTAAATATCTCATTTTCACTTTATTATAATTTATTTTAATAACAATAAATATATAAAAACCCAATAAGAGTCGGTAGCGTCTCGTTAGAACGAACATAAAGCAACTTGAGAAACTGCATTACTTGAAAAATAAGCGTTTTCTCTAACAAACATGATGTTCTCTCAATAGCAATGTCCTCTAAGTCAGGACATTGGGTGGAAGAAGAAGAAGTTGGGCCATTGGCGTGTTTTGAATGTGTGTTTTTAACACAGCTCCAATATTATATATTCCCTTTTTTGGATTCATCTCTTCTTGATAACAGCATATCTTGTTAATTGTAATTACATTAGATAATCTTCACTTGTTTTTTGCTTTGCCAAAGCTGGTCGCCTCAGGCCAGATTTCCTGCCATTAGTGTTACCTGATCGTCCTCTTTGATTTGGCTTCTTGCCATCCTTCATCCGAGGTTGTTTCCTCAACTTCTTCACTTGAAAATGTTGACCTGAATATAGTAACAGCATCGTTTTCTTCTTCTCCATCATAATGAACTGTGTCCACGTTCACTTCCTCAACACCATCTACCATGACTGTTAAACTCTGCAAGTCATCATGATTCACCGCATCTTTCATTGTTACTGGTTGATCAGCTTGACTGGTTTTATCATGAAACTGCAGC
>JANTPM010000001.1:25496324-25514750 GCA_025434745.1 Erythroxylum divaricatum
ATTGATTTTGGCTGATTGGGTTGGCTGATTCAACCCAATCAGCCAATTAACCAAACACATTATCAGCTGTTTGACTTAGTCAAACAGCTGATTTTGGCTGATCAGCTAATTTTTTAGCTGATCAGCTGTTGTCCAAACACACCCATCTTATATTAGTACTGAAATGTTCTCAAGAACAAAAAATCCAACTTTGCACAGTTGGTTTAGCAATATATATGAGATCAAAAAAGCTTTATATGATTGGACATTTGTATATAATTTTTAGCAATATCAATATGTATGCAACTTTCATTTAATTTGCACAGTTGTGTTAATTAAATTAAATGAATGTTGCATTTTTCATATATAATTTTTTTGTTCACTTTCTTTAAAAAATAAGTTTATTTTCAACATATTCATTTCAAAATATATATAGAATTGACAACTGAGCCCGGGCTACCTGAGGCTCGATCTGGGAAGATGCTCAACAAGTAATGACAAAATGACGTCGTTTTGGTCGTTTTGAATTTTTCAAAAAATAATGTCACCTTGCCCATTTGGGATAGTAAGTTCTTATATAGGCTCAACTTGACTCATTGTCATCCTTAATTATATAGATTTTTTAAAAGTAAAAATAAAAATATTTTAAAAATAAAAAAAGACAAGGCCTAAGTTCGATCAAGTTTCAGGGTAAGACTCGAGCCCTAAGACCTGATTGAGCCCCAAGTTACCCAAAGAAGTTTGGGTTGGGATTCAAGCTCAATTTCTCTAGGCTCGATCATGCCTTAGGCTGGGCTCAGACTAGGAATAAATTGTTTAAATTAAGGCCAAGCTAAATCAGCCCATTACCAACGTTACATGCTCCTGGTTTGTATGCCTTTAATGCAATCAGCACGTACATCCCAATCAGCAAAATCTAACTGGGATAAGATTTTATTTTTCACTAATCTCAAAATTCTTTCTTTAAAGATGTGACTAAACATTTGATTCTATAAGAAAATAGAATACTCACTATGTGTACTATGTTTTCTACCTATATTATTTTGACATGAAATAGAAATTCAACAAAATATGCATCAAGATTGAAATGGTATAAGTAATTAACTAAAATATCATAACCATAATAGTACTTATGTTTATACATAAAAACAATGCTTCCAATCTTAAAGCTAAATCATACTTCATCTAACTTTCTAATAGAATCTAGATTCATAAAACATCCGATAATATAAAGAAACATTTTTATATTTAAACATTTTTATATTTTTATATTCCCGTTATTTGTGCCTTTATGTTATCCATATATAGGAACTTTTCTATTCCGTTTATGAGTTGGATTGAAAGGAATTCTTGAGTAACATCAATGATGTTTATGAGTTGGATTAAAAGGAATTCCTATGTAACATGTGACATGTAAGTTTGCATCAAATTCTAACCATCATGTATTATTTGACACTTCAATAAGATTTCATTCAAAACAAACCAAAATAGCACATGACCAGCTTTCTTGTCGAGCTAAGGAGAAAGCAAGTTGATGATAAACTGAACTAGAAATGAGTCACTCACATCCATACCAATTAATTTCAACTGTCCCACTAGATTTGTGAAGCCTATCACGTGATCATGAATGAGCTGTGACCAATCAAACTTTTTAGTCATCGGGTCGTTTATCAGGTTTCCCACAGTAGACTTGTCAGTTATATTTGATTGGGAGTACTCCTTAATCTTCATCACAAATTTCCTTGTATTGTCCATTTTAGACATTGATGACTTAACATTATCAACAATTGTCAACCACATCAAGTTCAAGTTTAACTTGTTTGATCGTTCCCAAGCCTTGTGAAAAGACTTGTCAATTTCTATACTAGTCTCAATAATAGCTGCGAGCTTTACATCCAAAACTATTGCTAAGTCCAAATCTATAACACCCAATTGAAACTAGATTTGCTCAAACAATTCTACATAGTTTAGACTGTTGAACTTGAGCAATACATTGCCTAAAGCAAACATATTAGTAAAAGTTAGGAACATAATACAAGCTCATACATTAATGCTTTTAGTAATGTTAATAGATTCAAACAAACAATAAACTTTGATTATATATTAAAGTTCACTTTTGGGTGATATTTGAATACATATTTTTAACCAATAATAATGATAACATAACATATTTTAATAAATAATTAATCATACTCAAGTCAACATTTTAACAAATCTTTGGATGTATGATCACATTCATTACGTAAGTTATTATAAGCGGTGGCCCATGTTTAGGTGAACATCATAATTAATAATTTCAATTATTTAGTTCAATCTTTTATCTCATTTAATAACATCACATAAATATGAACAATTAATTGCACAATTAAATGCTTAAATATCTTTCCAAGTTGGAAGCTTTTTATGCAATAAGTATTTAATTGAGCAAGTCTTGAATACAAAACCATGAACCAATTCTTTTGAAAAAATAATTATTATGGTAAACTCTGGAAAGTGAGACTATCCCTTAAATATGTACTAACCAATTGATCTATACGTTAGGTTCTTATGCTCACATATCGTTCTTTTATTAAGTAAAGTCTAATTTGACGATTCAAATGCTTTACTTATATATATATAAACAATAAAAGGAAGAAATGATCTTTTTGTCACGCCTTCCAAAGTTGTTTCTTTTAAACATTAATCAATAATACTTCATTCATTTCTTTTCCTATGATTCACTTTAATACACACTAGAAAAATATAATTTAATCCAACTTGGAATACATAAATGGAGTTTTAACTGTTCCTCAGCATTAACCTATTAGGCCAATGGTTAGTCAGTGTTCTATAATCATAATACCGAAAATATCGATACGAAATATAATTTGACAGTGTGAGTGAAATATTATTACCAGCTTGAAAGAACGGCAAATTAAAAAAAAATATTCAGTTGTGATTCTATATAAATAATAAAATTTCATAATTATTTTTAAATCTTTAAATATAACAAATCAGAGTTCTTTTCTTTATAAAATTTCCAATTCTATGATAATTAAGAATTTTCGATTAACCTTTTCTATTTCTTTTTCTAATCTTATTTTTTGTAAGAGACCTTAATATCTTGAAGTTAAATAATCATCATTTGAACGAATTAAATATTACTAAAAATAAGCTAACATCGCCTATGTCAGTGTGCCAAAAATATGCATAACTCTACCTACCCAACACGTCCTGCTCAAAATTAGCTTCTACTTTTTTCCTTCTCTTTGATTATAAGTTTTGTTTCTTTATTGCCCAAGTTGGCAACTTGCGCCTTCATTATTAATTTGGCCTCTTCCAGGAGTGGAAAGTTGCTCTCCAAAGGTCACTCTTTTATGACTTACGAGGATAATGCCCTTCACGTTGTCTAGCTAATACAGTGCAGCGAATTCCTTCCCATCAACTCTTCCATCTAATCATCAACTATGATAAGCAGTTAGATTTTACTTACATACAAATATTTTTTTAGTTTGATTTGACTAGAAGAGAGAATTTGCTTTTAATGTTCCAGTTCTACTGAAAGTAGTAGAAACGATTAAGTAACTTTAAATATTCGGCGGAATCTCATAACAGTGGTTAAAAGCTTTAAATTGACAATCAAGTTAATCATATCCTCTCATTCACTCACTCGACCAAACCAAAAATGGAAGAAAAGGGTTTAGATGAGTGGGAATAATGACATGCAAGGAATTGGAGAAAGTAGGCGGGTTGCTACTGCCCCGACAAACAGCAAACCAAAACTTGAAGAAGGGGATAACCACTTGTGGACCTCAGTCAAATCGTGCAACAAGTGCATATTCAATTGCAGAAATTGATTCCATCTTACATAAGGTAAGCATTAGCTTATCTTTAAAGTTGAAAAACATAATCTTCCACGTATGGTTCAGGCTCTTTGGTCTGAACTCAAGGGGACAATCAGTCAAGTATGTAGTAATGGCAGCTTCAAATTGTCCAAGATGGAGATGGATGCTCCATCTTGCACCCCGTGGTAAAAATCTTGCACCATCCTTCATCGTTTTGCCACCATCATCAAGCGTTTATAATCTAACACCTTTTTACGTAGATTATAATTAGTTAATTTTTTTATTTTATATAACAATAAAAATAACAACCCAATAGAAGTTCCCTTAAAACATAAAATTTGAGAAAGCTTTGTAATATATAACCTTAAGCTTAACTAGTAGAGAAATTATTTCCGATAGACTTATTTAAAAAATACGTACATATAAACATAATAAAATATTAATTATTAAAAATAAAAAATAGACATAAAAGATAATAATAAAAATAAATAAATAAATAAGTATAAATATAAATATAAATATAAGTAATACAATAAACAACACAATAAATATAGAACAAAATAAATAGTAAATAAATAAATAAATTCACAAACAAACAAAAAAGACAAGTAGATAAATAAATTAATCAATCAAATAAGTCATTACAAGAATATATTTAAGCTAAGTAAATAAATATAATTAGATTAAATGAAGATCTAACGATCGTTAGATACATTTGTAATTTTTTAATAATTTAGTCTTTTTATCATATCGTGTATATTAAGTATGATATGATTATTATGTAAAATTATTAAGATATTTTATAATAAAGTTATGTCTAATTAATTTAAATATTTTTTTAGCATTTGTAACTCGATCATTTATAATTTAATTTATAAGAAGTTTTTATCTCTCTAAGTATTACACACAGATGAAATGAAATTCAAGAAGAACAATTATGTCTTTTAATCTAAACACTTTTAATGCCATTTTGCTTTTCTTGTATAATATGTGTAATTATTAAATAATTATGTAATTCTATCTCGTTATTAAGTATTTTGTAGGCCTTTGCTTTCGGTATTGAATATAACCACTAATTGTAAAGTTTTTAATTTCCACCAATACTCCTAACCGATTACGTCCCCGATTAGCCTACGTGCGAGTTTGGTGCTTGTCTCTTAGTGCAGGGAATGAGACATTCACCACCTTCGAATTCGAATCCTAAACACCTCCGAAAGTCCATATGATTGTGGCTGTTCCTTACCAGATGCTTGGAACTGATGACAAAGTAAAACTTCATTTTTCGTCAACTCTTCAATATTTGTCGGCAAGGCATCAACTCTCCAGTTTAGTCTTGACTAGGTTTTACAAGAACAAAGAAATTTAAAAACAAAACACCCGAGAAATGCTAGCTTTAAAAAATTATAAGAAAACTGAAAACATCAAGAAAATATTATATAAAATATGTAAAATGTATTGCAATTTATATTTTAAATTTGAATATCAAGTTTAACTTCATTTGTTATAAAAAGTTATCAAAACACACACAAATTTAAAACATCAAGAAGCTGAAGGTAAAAGAACATATAAATATTCAAACCATAAATTAAATTAAAGTATAAAATTAGGCACAAATCTTTTAGTTCAAGACTAAGTTTTGAAAATGCAAAAACATGCAGACTCTATACTTTTGTACATCATAAGACATATTAGATGTACTAAATTTCCACGTTGATTTAAAATAAAAATAAAAAATATTTATATACAAGAATAATTTCATAACCTAATGTTTTGAAATTTTTAAATAAGATATAAACTTTTTTATACAAACGAATACAAAAATTTTAATATGATATCATAATCAACCTACTTCATGATAGGCTTTGCTCAAATATCTAATTTTATAAATAGTTACAAATATCTAATCTTACAAATTTCATTAGTCATATGTCTATTTCTAAATACAAGGAAGATATATTAATTAAGATAAATTCCTAATCAACTAAGATAGTTTATATATAAACAAAAATTGGATTAAAAGCATGTCTTCTTGTGTCTAATCTAATCTTATTATCCAAATTTAAGATAACAAATTATTTATTTTTATTATATAGCTCCAACTAGAATTAGGGAGATCAATTTTAGATATATTTATGATCTCCACCAAGCAGGACAAGAAATTTAAACATGCGCCAGTTAAGTAAACAATCTCTCCTTTTCATATTGTGTATTCGATTTTCAGTTCACCCATTTCTTTCTCTTTTATTCAGATTATTTGTGGAACAGAGTGACACTTGGTTCTGCCTGATTCTGGTGAGGCAGGACGCTATCGTTTGGATCCATCGAATTGGTTGTTTTTAGCAAGAGAATACCTGCAAAAAAACACAAGGCACGCCAGGGATTGATAGCTGACAGGTCTCTCCGACGCTCAAGTTAATCTTTTTGTGAGGGTTTTAGGTGGCTAAAAACAAAGAAAATCAGAGTTCTAATATTGTACCTGTATCATGGCAAAGTAATACCTTATATATGGAATAGATACTAAGTTTAGGTCTTTACGTAGGTCTTTACGCATGCATGGAAAGTTTCTACCTGCGAATGGGCCGCGAACGAGTAAACCTGAACCTGGGCCTCGCACAACCGACCTAACCAACACTAAAAACAGAAACTTGAAAGCCAACCGCCTGCATCTTCTATAATATTTCGGGGTCATTCAATGCTGACGAAGAACTATAAAAATGTATATATAAGGTATCTACTACTGGCAAGTCTTCAAGCTTAAGTTGTTTGATGACCATTAACTCATTAAGAACGGAGGTTAATTGTTGTTTTTAATATGGAGCCTTGCGAGTAAAGCTAGGTTTCTTGTGCGTATCATCATGAACAACCATGTCAAACTCTACAAGTTGGATCAGCGGTTTCTTGAGTTATGAAGCAAAAGAAGTTGACGGCAAGAAAGGGACAAGGCAGTAGTTCCCCGAAGAAGCAAAGCTTCTTGTCAAATGAGTAGCTCCAATGAATGATGGTACATATCAGAAATCACTCGAGTTGGTAAGGTAGAGCCTCTGGTGCTATAATCTACAGGTTCAAGTCCCAGGATTGAGACCTTCTGGAAGAGGACTTTCACGAGACTCACTCGTAAATTTCGTGCTAATTAGTTTTAATTCTATTTTGTGCTTCAATTTGTTATTAATTAATTAGATAAAATTTTATTTGACTTTAGATTATTTAATAAACTAACTTGAAAATATGCAGTTATTGCGTACCCTCTGAAACATTTTATTCAATACGACTTTTCACTAGAGTTTATTAATAAGTTAACTTAATTCAACGTATTACTTAACTGAAATATTAGTTTTTAAAATAATTCATTCGAAGTACAAAATTAATACTAACTATGCATACTTAATACAATTTTCGCTAAAAGTTATTATTAACTAATTAGATTGAATTTGTTATTTGACTTTAAAATAATGGTTCACTTAAAATTTGTGATTAGTGAATGTTGTATATTTTGAAAAATGTACTTAGTATAAATTAAAAACAATTATACATGTTTATTATTGAAAAATAAAAAAAGAAAGTTAGATGTGAACTGAATATGTAAATATTTCCTGACCTTCCAATATTCTACAATTGAAGAAGTGGCCCAATCTCGTATTCGTTTGATATTATTGTAACTATACATCCGTACCTAACATACTTTTCCAATTTGCATCGATAAATCTTATCCACACTACACAACCTAACATGTAGAAACTGACCCAATTTGCACTTTATTCTCTGAACTGTATTCAAGGCACGCTCTTGTTGGTTTTGTTGGTTATAGGAGAAAATGACTTAATAAGAGACAACTTTTATACAGAACAACTTTTATACAGGTCTCTTCGGACTGGCCAATTTAGACGTTTAACCTGAAAGCATTCGAACTTAATGACTACATCAACTTGTTTGCTTTCGACTGGATTTTGGTGTTTGAAGTTTTCGATGGATGCAATTGATCCATTTTTTTTTGTATAAGTTCACGAGATGTCTTAAAGAAAGTTTCAACGAGAAGATGCCTTTAAATCATCTACTTCCATACTAATCTTCATTTATATCGAGTCAGCTCGTAAGAAAGAAAGTGTAGACCAAATAAATTTTTTCATTTCCAGGACTCAAACTCGAAACTTCTGATTAAAGAATAAGAGTACTGATCCATGTATTTGTATCAAGAGCGGCAAATAATGAAGAACATTTTAACATTTTAAGTTGCATCAGGCCAGTAGCACAAAGTCTATGATCGAATCCTAGCCGAGACGCCTCAATTCGGAAACCACTAAAGACGTAAGTTGGAGTCTCTTACCAACTGAACTACTCCACTTCCTCAAGTTCCAAAGCTTGGTGCAAATTAAGACCTTGAGGTGAGGTCCATTTTAAACGCCAAACAAACAAACATACCAGATCCCACATTCTGAATGCAAACGGACGGTTCCTCTTCCTTTCACCAAATCTAGAAAGACATTTTCGACCTCAAAAGGAAAGCAATCCATGCACTGTACATATGCATTGACTGCCCCATCCCTGTGTTTACGTCGCCAATATCACTTTCCGCTTGACGTCCAAATTCCAAAGATTACAACAACCACCAACCATTAGATAATATAATCAAAGAAAGAAAGAAATGACCCACCAACATGGAATACATCACACCATGGCATTTTATCCAAGTGAAAGGACATTTGAGTCATTCCCCAATTACCAGAAACCATAAAATAAAAACAAAAGATACAGAACTTAAATATAAATGTAAGCAAGAAGGTAAAATAAAAATAAAAAAGAAAGGTGCCGAGAAGAAGTGTTTTTGAGTTGTGAATCTGGCTCCCTTGTTTACTTGCTTGTATTTGAATCGACGTCGACCGATTTAGTTACCGTCACGGTCACGTGCCAAACCCTCGGCGACAGACGCCAATTTCTGAAGATTCAACTTGACAACCGTATCGGTAAACAGCCGCGTGTCCTCACCCGTGTTGCCTTGGGGCACATCGACGACATACGATTCCAAAACAACGGTCCAGATCCTGCCGTCGCGTTCGAACTCATGCACAGTGGTGACAGACCGGTAATTCCTGAGCCTATGCTCCCCACCAATTATGCTAAACCCCAAAACATGCCTCTGGTCATCGAGGATGTCGAGCCGCTCGGTGCTGGTGGCTGCGGGCAGCCCGGAGATGACGCTGACGTCGCGGGTCGATCCGACGGCTACGGTAAACCCGGGTCCGACGGAGCAGCTCCTGATGAAGTGCTTGTAGATCTGGGGCTTGTCGAATTGGCGGACTGTGGACCAGACGTACTGGAGAGGGGCGTTGATGCGTTGGCAGAGAAGAGAAGAGCATTTGGAGTGTCCGATTCTGTAGGTGTGGAACTCGGAGATAACGGGGCCTAAGTCTTCAAACTCTTGATGGGTCAAACCCGGTGGAACCGCGGAGTGATGGGTTGTGTAGATGACGACATGTTCTTGGTCTGGGTCTGGTTCTGTCATTGAGCTCGAGGGCTCTACTTTCTCCATTTCTATGAAATTTGTTAAGAGACGGAGAGAGTGAGTGAGACGGAAGAGAGTCGAGGAAAAGGGCGTTTGTTTTGACATATAATTAATACGAGAGAGAGAGAGAGAAAAAATACTTTTTTAATTGCGAATAATATTTTAGTTTATGAAATAAGAAAAAAAAACAAAAGGCATCGTAGAGATTGGGGCTTAGGGATTGGGCATTGAGGCGGGTGAGTGGGGGCTGACACGACAGCCTGGCACGGCAAAAGCAATTAAGTATAAACTAAAAAGAAAGTCAGAAAGAAAGGTGGGTCCCACGACGTACCCGCCAGGCCTCTCTCAACTGTCACCACACCGCCTCTTTAACCAAATACCATCATTTTATTAATTTCTTTGGTGTGAGCACTGAACCTTCGAGATAAGGATTCTCTTTGGCAAACAATCAATTGTTAGTTGTTAGTGATAGAGTGATAGTTAATGTTATTAGGTGATTTAAGTGTTAAATAATATTGAGTAAATAATAGGTGTATGAAGTTGTTTGAAATTTAGGGTTAGATTTTTATTTTTCATAAAGGACTTATCTAGTTGTACGAAATCTAGATGTGAATGGTTTAAAGATATTTTTTTTATAGTTGGGATTCTCCTAGAATATCTCGTAAGAAATTTAAGAAATTTTAATTATTTATTAAAAATATTTAATAAAATTAAATATTTAGTATTAATTATTAAGGTGTAAAATGATTTACAAAATATAATTTTTTAAAAAATTATAAGAATATAAATATTATATTTTTATATTTCGTTAAATATTTTTATAAAAATTTAGGTCTATATTTTTAATTTTATAAAAATTAAGTTTATAATAATAATAATAATAATAATAATAATAATAATAATAATAATAATAATAATAATAATCCAATGCTAAATTCATTCTCTGCAAATATGAATGATGTAGTGAGCTAAATCATATTAGTATTTTTATATAATATGTATAAATTTTATTATTTAATAAATTAAATATATATATAATTATAATATGACACAAATACGATGTATAAAAATTATATATTAAAAATATTAATTAGATGTGCTTCTTTATGTTCAAAAATTTACTATTATGTTATTTTAAATATAAAATAATATTATAAAATTAAATAAAGATTAAACATTTAATTAACCCATTTATTATATTCTTCTAAAATTCAAGACATAATTGTATGATTAAAAAAATCAAATTTGAAAATTCACAAAGTAAAAATACAGAGTAAAGTAGAGGATAATATTATTATTAGATAAACTGCCAATTTCAATAAAAGTTCCTTTTATGAAATTTTTAAAAATCAACTTATTAGAGTTAAATAAGCTAACCAATAAACTATTCATTAAATGTATCAATAACTTTTTAAAATGGTCAAAAAGATAACTTTTAATTAATAAATTAAAAACAGCTGATAAGTTTTTACCAAACAGGCCTATAATCTTTCAAAAGACATTAAATTTCTACTTTAAGTTAATTTTAAAGAGCCTCCTTAATAATCAGAGATCATAACGTGAATTCTTTGATCTTTTTAAGTTGTGAACCAGAATTCACGATCATAACGTGAAGTCATCATACTCATTTTCTTCTTTTTTCAAACTTTGTTCTTAAAGTAGACAACTGCAATATTTCGTGGCAATCATAACGTGAACTTGCCATTTTTGTTTTGGTCTATAAGAAAGATAACTGAAAATGGTCACGACCATAATGTGAAGTTAGTACATACTTTTTGTTTTTGAATGATAATATGGCTTAGGGTTGATGATGGACTAGGCTGTACCTGAGACTCAAATATAAAAGTTAATATCAATTAAATATAATTTAGTTTGTTAATTTTTAATTAATTAATTAAGATTGAAAAAAGCTTAAGATCCTTAATTATTCATTATTTTAATTTCATTACAACTAAGTTAAAAATATTAATATGTGAAAATTCCTATGATAAAATGTTTTTTATAAATTAACCATTATCAATAGCAATGGTAATCATTTCTTCATTTTAACCAACCATTGTAATTATAATAATTATATCCATTCTCATTCTTCACTATATTCATTTTTATTACTATCCTTATTATCTTCTGTGGACTATGGACTAAGCGTTCCATAAAATTTTATAACAAAACATATGTGGCCAAACTGTGTAAGCACACGATTCTTGGAAAAAAAAACCTGAGAAATCATTTCAACTGAAAACACTCAACTGTTCGAAAAATCGGAAAGCCTACCTACTCTCCAAAACATGGTCATTTAGCAGCCTAAGATCCTCAAGTGTGGCCATCTGTTAGCGGCTCTCTTCTTCCTACTTTTGCAAGTTTTTACGTTCTTATTCTTCCCAGGTTTTTGCTTAACAACTTCTGAATCGTTCTTCTCTTGTTCTCTCTCTTTGTTGGATGTTTCTTCCTCCTGAAAACGAAAGAAGCATAAAAAAAAACAACCTATATATGTTACATTAACATTGTTTAATGTAATGTTACGATAATGGTTATTTCAGTTGGCCCTGATCACATTTTGTATTGTTCAATAACATAAGTTACACTCGAGGAGGTGATCGGAAAATTAATACCTGAACTTGAGGCTTTTTGGAAAGAACCACATGAGCCTGCAGTTTGTTCGCTTGATTTTGATTATTCTGATAATTGAAAGTTGGGAAGGAGCTCGAAGGCTCGCTTTTGGATCCTTGGCTAGAAGATGCATACCCAGATGTTTGTGATGAAGTACCTGAGGTACTGCTAGCTTCCATCTCCAAGCAAAGCTGCAAAAGAAAACAGAAATCAGACATCTTAAGTCACATATCTAGGAAATCAATCTAGATGGAATTGGAAATTTCACCTTCATTAATCGCTCTATTCAACGTGGATTTTGTTAAGAACACATTTGTTTGTCAATAATGCCAAATTTCTTACATGATCTTCCACATTATATAATTTGTATTAGAGAATCACTTTTTACATAAAATCTTTTTGATATCTTTATTATAAACAATTTGATTACTGAAAGAAAGTGAAAAGAATTGTAATATGCATGGTCATAAAAAGTTCTTCACCTGGAAAAGCCTACGTTCAAGAGATGTCACCCGATCCATCAATGATCCTTTCAAGTATGTCTCTCTAACTGCTAAATCCAATGGCATACATGGCCTCTCAGTAATTCGGACTCCATTGTTGTTGCTCCATTTTTGCATATTTTGCTTGCCTTCTAAACACTTCATCTTTAATCACCCAATTAACAATATAATCGCCAAATTAGACTTTCTAATATCAAATCCTTCTTTCACATGAAGAAATAGAGCAAGGGCTTACCATAAAATCTACGTGATCCAATCTAGAAACAAGAGGCATGGTGGAATTTGATTGCCTTGAAACGTCCATCTCCTGTTACGGCTCAAGCTCGGAGCTTTATCTTATCACTAATGTTGTTTAGTGCTTTAATCTTAGAGCTTCAGTTACGCTTTTACACTTATCTTTTTCTTGTTTTTTCTGCTAAGCAATTGAGTATAGTCCTCCGTCCTCATCTCATTGGATCGTTCGGTTGTTTGTTACAATACTTGGCATGCATGCAATGCAATGGACAGAACTGGTCATTCGGATGGTTTGTTACATCACATGGCGATACATATGCCTATGTCGCCACATTTCAAGCCAGGATAGACGATAGACTCGTATTCCCTGGAAGGCATTAACCAAATGGAATCAGTAATGACAATTTAGTTTGGGTCAGATGATCCGACTCAATCCAATCCACAGTTGACAGGTAAATCTCAATTTTTAAGGGTTTGGATTCAAGCTCGAGTCAGGATACTTGGATTCGATAACTTTTTTGGATCATCGTCATCAACTTCCATATTTAGTCCACTGAAATCTTACCATTGAAAATTCGATAGCCTCAAGGTTTCGAAAGTGTTAACATTTTAAGGTAAAATCAGTTCTCCAGCTGTTGATATAGGTACAGACTTAAGATCCAAAGCCACAGGACTTCGTAACCTAATGATAGGGGAGGATCAAAGCTTGCTCTGCTAGTATTATAATTTTAACTTTCAGGTTTTCTCGAAGACCACAGAACCAACCTGCACAAAATTCTTTTTTGTACATTGATCAGACATATTAGAGGCATTGGAATGAGTTAAATTTCATCATAAAGTCACAAGGACAGCAAATCTGGAAAGTGTGAGTAATAAAACTACAATTTAGTGCTACCATCCTCGAGGGAAATGAACGTAACATTAAAATCTTATAAACTAAATTTCGTTAGAGATAAATGTAGAAATTATAATCAGTTTTATTTAATATTGGTTATTTACATTTACTGCTAAAATTTGTAGTTAAATAGGATTAGTTTTAATTCGAAAGATTTGATATTTATTGGAGCTGTGTTAACAGATTTTTAACAGATTAATTTATGTTTGTGAGTGGTTAGTTTGTGTGTATTAGTGGGTACTTAGTGGATCATAATCATTGTTTTATGATATTTTGTTGCGGCCTGTTGTGTGTAAAAGGCTGATTCATACTTTGAATACATTCAGGTTTTCCAGCTCACATTCTTACCTACTATTTGTTTGATAAAATTTCTCTTATAGCTTCCATTATTTTAATTGGCTTGTTCTCTTACATCTAGTATCAAGCCACATTCTACTTCTGAATGGTTAATAATTATGCTGGAGTAAACCTCCCACAACCCTCAATTCGAATTTGTCACGACATGATGGATGGAGTACCAAAATGAAAACACTATTTTTATCCTAAGAATTAAGAGATTTGGTGGAGAATCACTATAACAAAGATGAATCAACAATAAATAATAATACAGAACTTCAAAAGAAAGATGGCAAAGCCTTATTTTCATTCAACAAGAAGTGGATGATGCAATTTTCTCCTGCATTGCTGCTGCCATCAACTCAAAAGAAACCTGAGATGCATTGTAGAATGTCTACTAGAGCAGTACAAAATTGGTAACTACTAAATTTCAAGTTCTTCACAAAAAATTCAAAATTTTGTTCATAAAAGATGAATATACTTCTACCATGATTGGTGTTGTTAATCAAATAAAAAAAATATGGAGAGATTTTGAGTGAGCAAAAGGTAGTCGAGAAAATTTTAGGAGTTTACCTAAGAAATATGATCATATGATAGCTATAATTGAAGAGTCAAAAGATCTACAACTATTAAGTGTTAGACGAATTGTAGGGCTCTCTTTATTCTCATGGAGATAGAATGAAGAGATATGATAATGATTATGTTGAGAACCCTTTTTGTAGTAAGATGTAGATTTCACAAGGTAGTCAATTAAGCAACAAAAGTAACTTTAACAAATTACATGGTGGTCACTCCTCACAAGAAAGAAGAGGCAACCCAATAAGAACAACTAGCATTGGCAAAGGTAAAAACGAGAGATAAAAACAATGATATTATTGCAAGAAATATGGGCGTATAGGAAAAATTTTGCCAGCTTAAAGAAAAAAAAAGCCAACCTAACCTAAGAAAAAGAGGAAAATGAAAGTGAGCGTGAGAGTCTCTTTCTTACATGTTTTTCATCCAAAAAATGTCCTCTAAAAGTTTAATACGTCGACGGTGGTTGTAGTAATCACATGACAATTGATTTGCAACCTTTCACAAATTTGGATGAATTTATTACTAGGCATATTGCAATGGGTGGTGGAACAATATTAATGGCTTAAGGAAAGTATACTATAATGTTGAATTCTCTTGGTTTGAATTGTATTCAAAATGTACCATATGTTCCTGATTTGGATTCAAATTTGTGAAGTGTGGGGCAATTTATAATGGATGGTTATTCAATTTTTTTAAAGATTCTTCTTGTTATATGTTTAAAGATAACTTAAAGAGAGTCTTGCTTGTCACTGTACGTACCACAAAAAATAAGATTTTTCTATACATTGTCGCTTCTCACGTTGACTTATGAATTGGCTTTGGTATCATAGATATAGTCATTTGAGTTTTAGAAATTTAATTCTCATATAAAAAAAGAACTACTTTAGTGGGTTGTCAGTGATTAAACATGTAAATAAGATATGTGAAAGTTCTATAATTGGGAAGCAATATTGCCACTTTTTTCCGAAAGGGCAAGCAAAAAGATCTTTAAAAACCAAAAGAATTAATTTATACCGACATTTATGGGCCCATGGGGATACTTTTTCTCAACAACAACAAGTATTCCTTAGTCTTTATTTATAATTTTAGTCGAATGAAATGAGTTTATTTTCTCAAGAAAAATCAGAAGTCTTTTTTATATTCAAGAAATTCAATATTAAAAAATAAAGTGATCAGTCAACTTAAGAATAGATTATGGGGGATAATTTTTCTCTCAAGAATTTCATAAGTTTTGTGATGAATGTGTGATTCATATGCGACTAAAAGCTAGCTACACATCATAACAAAACATAGTCACAAAAAGGAAGAACCACAATTTTATAAGAATGAGAAAAGGTGTACTGAAATCCAAAACTCTTCCAAACAATTTATGGGCAAAAGCAATTCATACAGCAACCTATATTTTAATTAATCTCCAATAAGAACTTTGAATCAAGAAACACAATTTCAAGCATGGTATGGTCAGCAGCCTCAACTAACTCATTTAAGAGTTTTTTGTTGCATTGCATTTGTGCACATTCCACTCCAAAAAAGAGAAAAATTAGATGATAATATCACTATATATATTTTATGGGTTATAATAACAAAATTAAAGGATATCATTTTTACAATCCTCTCACCAAAAAATTAGTAATAAGTCATGATGTTGTTTTTTATGAGAAAAATAGTTAGGATTAGACGAATATGCTTATTTGAAGATAGTGAATCCCTTGATGCCCTACAAGGGAAGATAGTGTTGTTTTTACACTAAGTTGTTTTCAATCATCTACATCAATAAGAAGCCAAACTAATGTCTCAAACTTGTTCTCACCAAGCTTTTTCTCATCAAATTTGCCACCAAGAAAATGGAGATCCTTGTAAGAAATTTATGAAAGCACAAAACAGTGTCAGCTTGCTCAAATTGAATAACCAATCTATTTAAAGAAGCAGTAAAGTCCAAGGAATGACATGTAGCAATGGATAAGGAAATTAGAGCTTTAGAAAGAAACAAGATGTGGGAGTTACTTGATCTTCCAAATGGGAAGGAAGTTGTTGGGAAAAAGTGGATCCATAAAATCAAGATCCATGCTGATAGTACTATCCAAAAAGTCAAAGTAAGGCTAGTTGCCCTTAGGTACATGCAACGAGAAGGTATAGACTTTGAAGAAACTCCCTCTAGTAGCAAGGTTTGATACAATAAACATTATTCTAACAATTGTTGCTAATTTTAATTGGAAGGTTTAGTACTTTGATGTGAGCTCAGCAAATGTATGTTCAATAACCAAAAGGGTAGGAGATTATAGGTCATGGAATTATATAGGTTGAAACAAACACCTTGAGCTTAATATGGAAGAATAGATAAACATTCAGTAATTATTTTTAGAAAAGTCCAAGTGAGCCAACCTTAATACAGAAATCCCAAGAAAACAAGGTTCTTGAAACCCCCTAATCTTTTTGAATCAAAACCCCAATATTTCTATTATAAGAACTTGCTAGTTCAAACTCTAATTATATGAAATTGAGACCCAAACTCAAAGAAAACAGAAGAATTGAACATCCCACAAGTGATTATCTTGATAAGTGATGCAATCCTTAAAGTAACAACAAGAAGAACACGCCTTTCTTGAAGAGAATATTTCTGAATTTCATTAATCAACTAATATGATGTTTACAAGGATAAAATAAGGTCTTATACCCTTGCCCACCTCCTAACCCTAAAAGGAATAAAACAAACAAACACAATCCTAACTAGTTTAGGAGTTTATAGCCCAATAACGCAATATAATCCTAATCGACTTAGGATTGGGCTAAACTAACTTAAATAAACCTAGGAGAATAGGCCTACTTGAGCACTCTACTTAGGCCTACACGCTTAGTTGTCCAAAACTAGCTTAAAATAAACTAAGGCAAGTGACTTTTAATGAGTGCACATGCTTATAAATAAATATCAAGCCCATCACAAGTCTTTTGGCCCTAATAAATAAAAGATAAATAACAAGCCTAATGTATTAAATGAAGGCCATAAGAATAATTGAAATTCTTTTGAAATTTGGAGAAGTATTAGTCCTTCCACACGCCCTCTCTAGAAGAATCACAAGCTTGACTACTCCATGGATGGTTCGGCCTTGTCATCAAGGTGAGATATAATGTGACTTTGAGCAAACCCTTGAAGTGCTTGTTTAAGCCTTGCTGCACATTGCCTTGTAATATGTCCACTTGACAAAGTTAGCTTATCTTGGCGAGTGGCACCTTGATCTCCATTGTTGCCATGGCTTCTTATATTATTTTCTCCCTCTTTAAAAGGATTCGTCCTCGAATAAGCCCCGTTACCTTGTTTACTGCCCTACAATCCACACACATACAGCAAGTTCCATCTTTCTTTGACACCAATAGCACTGGAACTACGCATAGGCTTAGACTTTCTCTCACGTGCCCCTTCTTAAGCAACTCCTCCACTTGCCTTTGAAGCTCTTTTATCTCCACAAGATTACTCTTATAGGCTGGGCGGTTTGAAATTTAAAGTTCTGGAACGAAATCAATATGATGTTCAATGCCCCTCAATGGTAGTAATCCCTTGGATAACTCATTTGGAAAGACATCAGAGTATTCTTGTAAAACAAGTTTCACAACACTAGGTAAAGAAGGGTCAAGGTCAATCTCATTATAAAACAACTCCTTATATATAAGGAAAACCAATGGTTTCTATGTGTACATGACCTTCCTCGACTCTTTTTCTTTTGAAAAGAAAGTACTCTTTTTTATTCCACTCTTCTCTCCTTTTTCAATTGCACTACTCTCTATAATCACCTATATTTCGACCTCTATCACCTCTTGCATTGTTTCATCCTCCATACCACTCTTCCTCATCAAATCCATCTTCATCTTGCTCCTCCTCATGGTGATAATGATTATAAAGTGGAGGGTTCTCTCTTCTTCTTGCCCCATTATTCCCTGAAGATTCAGCTTGAATAGTTCTAAGAAGTCTATCTTGTC
>JANTPM010000001.1:25522743-25541563 GCA_025434745.1 Erythroxylum divaricatum
CTTGGTAAAGTTTCTCATTGGATCCTCGAAAAGCTAAATTATATTTAGCAAGATATTTCACAACAGAAACTATTCTTCTCAAAACTTATCCCCAACGCTCTTTCTCCTTTGCAATTTCTTATTACAAATCTTTATAACTGTTTGATTTTTGCTCAATCTTACTCTTAATTCATTCTTGGTTCTCATATTAGTCATATGCTCAGTGCAATTCTTATGTTCTTTAAGTCTCTCACTAAGATGCTTCCAATCTCTAAACCCGTTATTTGCTAATCCACTTTGTTTGTTAGTAGATTTGAACAACTTACAACAAAAATAATAAACTTTATCTACATGTTTAGAATAAGCCAACCATTTTCTATCGCTAATCTCTCTCCATTACTCAAATTTCTATAATAATAAGAATATGAAAAATGACTAGAGATACTTTCTAAAGGAAACATAAAATTCAACTCTCTTACAGGCCTTTTTTCAACTAAAATATCCATTGCTTTATTATCAAGATTATCCCAATTCTTAGGATCATAAATGTCCAATATAGGGCTTATTTGCTCATCTGCCTTTAAATTTTCTGAAGTGGATGCATTTGGTAAATGATTATCCTCACTCAGATTTTTAACTTCCTCGTAAATATGAATCTCATCACTTAAGTTTTTTTTATGTTGTTCAAAACCAGCTTCACCTAATTCTTCAAGACTCTCACTAGAGGAGCCTCCTCTTTTAATAAATTTATTAATTACTCATTTTTGGGATTCTATCAACTGTGCTACTTGTTTTCTTCTTTTTTTCCTTTTTTCACTTCCAGACAAATGCTTTTTAGGCAACATAATATAAACCAATTATAACACAGTTGGATTAGAAAAAGAACAAAACACCTGTATAGAACTAGAAGAAGTATGCAGGCATAACCAAACTTCAACAGCTTCACAATATATCACAAAGATATATAAATGATATTATATCTGTGATAGAGAAAAAAAAATAAGTAGAAAAATTTAATATCTAATATTAAAAATAAAAAACAAAGAGCAAAAATACATTAAAAATTTTGAAACTTTACCTTTAAATTTTTTTACGGCTAATTTTTGGGTTAGAGTACTTTAAATACATATATTGATGAAAATAAAGAAATTAGAAGGTTAAAATATACTTAAATATTTCAAGACTATTTATAAGCATGAAATGTTAACTTAATCACAAGGTCCACAACGTTAAGTTATAACGTTATTACGTTAAATCAATCTTGAAACTTGCCCTCTACTAATGTTTAAGTTTTAACTCTTCGAAACATCAACTTACACCAACGTTAAAATCATTTATTACTACCTGCGGCTTACGTAACATTTAAGCCTTGAAGTTTTCTCATTTTGCCTTGGGAATAGTGCAAGAGAGGAGCTTACGGCTGCTTGAAACTTTAAAAGAATAATATAGTCATAGAGTGAATTAGTGATATGTAACCGTGGGAGCCAAAAGTCAAAACATATGGTTTGGGGGGCCCCTTCTCACAATGAGCCCTGCCCAGGGCTGGCATTGCTTATAATAGATTCACTTGGCAAAGTAAGCTTATCTTGACGTGTGACACTTTGATCTCCATCGCTGCCATGGCTTCTTGTGTCAAACCTTGTATGTAAAAACTAGAGGCATGCTTGAAAGTCTTATTGTTTGTCTCTCCATTGATGATTTGATCAATACCAACAATAATGACATGTTATTAGATGAGTTTGAAATGACTAATTTAGGCTTGATGAATTTCTTTTTAAGGTTAGAAGTCCAACCATGTGATGCAAGAATTTTTATTTTCTAAGAAAATAATGTTCATTATCTTCTCAAAAGATTCAATTCGAAGGATAACAATTTTGTGAACACTCTTATGGGTACTAACAAAAAGCTTTGCTTAGATGATGGGAGTGAAAAAATTGAATCTGAGTTTGATAGGATGCTTGTTGTACATCACAAACAGCAAACCAAATATTATGCTAGCAATCGCCAAGTCCTATCAGGAATCACTTGGGTGTTGCAAACGAATCTTGAGATATTTGAAAAGAACAAAATTTTGGAAAATATGGTATAAATGCACAAACAATTTCAGGCTGTACGGTTTCTTTAACACTGATTTAAGGGGTTTCTTTGAAGATTGAAGGAGTACTACAAGTTACACGTTCACTGTGGATGCAAGTGCTATTTCATGGAGTTTAAAGAAACAACCATCTCCTGCTGTATCATCTTTAGAGGCTGAATATATGCCTATTACGACGACAACTTATCAAGTTGTTTGGCTGTGAAGGATCTTGGTTGATATGAAGTGAGCTCAAGGGAGGCAACCGCTATTCACTGTCATAATCAGTCAATTTATTATAACAAAACTAGGAAAATTAAGATCCAGGTATTGTAATACTAATGATCAAGTAGTTGCAGATTTATTTACCAAGCTAGTAACATTGAAGAAATTCATGTATTTAAGAAACTTGATAGTTGCCGGTGATTTCTACATTAAGGGAGAGTGTTAGAGATTAATGTAGAAATTATAATCTAGTTTTACTTATTGATTACCTAAAACTTATACTCAAATAAGATTTGTTTTACATCAAGAGACTTGAATTTGTGTTAGTGAGTCGTGGTAGATCATTGTTTTTGTTAAAGCTGGGCTGGTTCATACTTTGAATAGATTTAGGTTTTCCGGCTCACTTTTCTTCCTGCCACTTGTTTGATAAAATTTCCCTTCTAGCTTCTATTATTATCATTGGCTTGTTCTCTTACAAAATTTTTGGGCAATCAATTACTTTACCTTCTTGTTTCATATTTGATTTGCTTAGAAAGCTCAGAATTCCATGGCCTGACCACGTTAATTTTACATGCTTCTTGTCCTTGGAACCGAGAGATTTAGCATTAACGAGTGACAATATTATGATTTCTTACTCCAGACATTTGCAAGTTTACTGGTTGGATGTGCACAGATCTTAAGACTGATAAAGAAGACCGAGGTTCAGTCCCCCAACATATTCATCAAACGACAGGAAAAAAGTAACTTTCTTATTTGTCAAAATCATTAAATCAGAAAGAATATTGATTGATGCAAGTCAATGTTGGTGACTAGGAAATGGTTCTTCAGCAACCAATTCAATAACAGAGATTTGAAGGATATTTGCTGCTTATCTGTTAGCATATATCTAAGCAATTACCTGAAGGAATTCTTGTTCTGAAGATTAGAGATGGTGATATGAATGACTCATAAGCCATTTAGCCCAAACTAGATCTTGTAATTTCATATGCCAAGAAGCATGCTGCATTGGCGGGAATGCTACGAGCCATCGCAGGGCCGAATCCCTTGTATAAACCCTTAGCACCCTCTGAGGCCAGGATCTTCCTAAAAGCATGAATGGAGCCAGAGAACTTGGGATTTTTGAAATCATCAACCTGAATCACACTCTTGATAACATCGGTGGGATAGACTAATAGCCAGAAGGAGCCTCCAGCCAAGCCCCCAGCCAACATCAAAGAGCCCCTTCCGAGCTGAGAAGTGTCCTGACCTCCTGCAAGCGACTGTTTTAGCAATTCATAGACACCAAACATAATGGCATTTCCAGGAACTTCACGTGCCAATGTGGGAACCAAACCCTTGAAGAGACCCCTTGCGCCACCTTCAGATTTGAGAACATGCCTAGCCACATCCATAGGTCCCCCATACTTCACTGCCACAGAAGCAGATTCTGAACCTCCTAACGCACTTTGTGCTTGCAACCTGTTCTCACAGTGACATGCCAGAAGTCATTTCACAGATTAAATAGGTTCCTATAGTTTCTTTGTCTTGAAGAGATAAAATATATCGCAGCTTAAGCAATCAATGTAGATTATGAGTTACATAATTCTCAGTATTGCACAGACTTGGTAAACAACAGACAAATTAAAGAAATAGAAATTTCAACAAGTTCTTCAATTGGTTTTTATTCTCTTGAGAAATTTAGGCCAGAAGAGGTGAATAAAAATGAAAAACAGAAAGCTTTCTGTAAGGACAGAAAAAAAGTGCATTACACATGTTTAAGTGGTGAACAATTAACTCATAATTCAAGAGTAAATAATAAACAACATTGGGAGCAGCTGTCGATATCAATTTAAGGCTCCGCAATCCACAATTTGCAGGTAACAGATAAAATGTACATACCATTTCAAAATAGGTTAAAGAAGAAATTGTCAGATATAGGCTTCCAGATTCATGAACAAGAATCAATTTCTAAAAGAAGTTGCTAGGGGACACCTCTAAAATTGGCATCATTATACTAACCTGCACTTAATCAATTCAGTTGGGCAAGCTAAAATTGAAACAGCAACTCCAGCCCCTGCTCCACATATGACCTGCTGATTAACAGTAAGTGGGGCACCAGGCTCCGGCCTTAATAGTGCCTCCATCTGACCCCTAACTGAGAAAAGAACTGCATTGAAAGCTGCCACAGTGGCAAGTGGGGCCCCCATACCCTTATATAAACCCCTAGGACCTTCAGCAGCTAAAGTCTGCCTTACAGCATCCACTGCACCACTATATTTGGGAGGCTGGCCAGGCAGTGGAGCAGGCTGGCTTTGGAGCTTGACCTTGATAGTATCAAAAGGGTGCCCAACTATCAATTGTGCTGCTCCTCCAACCGTACCGGCAGTTAAGTCCTTTGCCACGTCTCCCATCTGCAGAATAAGTTGGAAAAATGAATCCAATTGTTGGAGAATGACACTGAAAGGTATTAAAACAGGTTTATATTCTCAGAGATTTAAGGCAAATGATACAAGAGAATAGACTCATTCCCTTTTTTTGGTTGTAAAATGTTGAGCTATGAAGCAAATGACATGGAAAGAAATACCATCGATAAAAAATTTGATTTGATACAATGTACTAAATTAGACAGGAAGTTAACCATGTTAGTTTTTCTTCGGCAGCAAAAAGGTATGTGGCAAATGAGATACAAGAATGGAAGCTGGGATTATCTCACAATAGCTAGATAAACAATAATGGATAAAGAGGAATACAAAAACGGAGCAGGAATCAGTTAAAAGTTTTCAGTCAATAGAAGACAAAAGCAAGACTTGCAAAAAACAAACCCAAAGTCAACATTTATATGTAAAGAATTCCATTAGAAGCATCCACTAACTGCAATTTGTAAAGTTTTTAGGGATCAGTTGGGGAATAAAGAACAAAATTGGTCCAATAATTCTTTCAACTCAGTAGGCCTCCAATCAAGTGATTTCCTTTCTCTAAAAGAAATTCCTTTTATGCCTCAGAGTACTCTTATGCAAAGGTTAACCTTCTACAGAAACTCAAAAGAAAGGATGGAAACCAACTTAAATATTTTGGGTTTTAAATCTTTAAAATTACTCATCTTATATTTGTGATTGAATTCTTTAAAGTGTAGCTGCAATACTCTGTTGGTTTTATGCAACAACTGATCTCTTCCTCTCCTGTTCTAACCTAACTTATGCATGCACTCAACATTTTTAGTTGCAAGACACTTTTTCCAGAATTGATAGACTTGAGAGCATGGGAATTAAATTTGTGGATGAAAAAAAAAACATAGTAATCAAGTCTCAACCATAACTCAACTGAGAAAAGAAGTGAATACAGCAACTAATGATCGAAAAGAACAATCATTTTTGGTAAACAGAACTATGTCCACAATCATTGCCAGATACAAATCCCAAATCTCACATTACACAAGTTTTTATACCAAATGAGCGGTAAAGCTTTAATGCTATGGAAGGGAAAGCGGAAGACATGATATAGCCAATGGATGCACATTGCTAAGTTATAGAAAATGGACAACAAAATAGATTAAGTTTAGAGTTCAGTAACCCTGTACACATATCAAATTACTTCACATAAAAAGAAAGTAGGGCGACCCAGGGTGACCCAGGGCGACCAGGGAAGTTGCAGGAATGGCTTGTTGCATGGTGTACACAGAACGTGCATCTAAGAATTCCAGAGCACTTAATTGCCATTGGCATGTACTAGATTAACTGTTGCAAGTCTATACCTTTTTACTCCTCTCCAGATTCCAATGAGCAACACTTCTTCTCCTACTTTTTTCATAAAGTTAGGAACTGCAGTCGATCTTTAACACTTTAATCATGAAGAAACAAATCTAGTTCTAAATGTTTTGTACTCAGGTTCTTTACCCAAAAAAAGGAAAAAGAAAGGAGGCCTTTTCTCTTAAGGTAGCTAGATATCCTGAATACTGGTAATTATTCGCATATGTAATAGAAGGTATTAGAGAGATGACAATGACATAACTTTTCTAGTAATACATAATGTTAGTCAAACATTAAAGTCGTAAAGTTGAACTATGAAGCATCCAAATACTAAATATATGGAGACTATGACATTTCAGGCGTGGGGAAAAAATCCACCAAAAACTTTGATGGTAAAAGTTTTAAGACATTGATTCAACAACTCAAATTGACACGATGTCCAAAATATCGTGGAGAAAACAGTAATCACATTGAAAGTTACCAGACTTTAGATTCATTATTCATTGCTGAAAATGCCGTAAGAAACCAATGACGTTTTGTATCTAACATCTGAGCAATACACAGAAACTTACCAGAGCCTGATTCTACAAGCACGAAATACAACAAACGAGATGAAACAACGAACGGAGAGTCAGTGACTTTAGGTTTACCCAGATGATATAATCTGAAGAAATAGAAAAACTGTTAGATCTAAATTGGAATTGAGATACACAAACCAAGGTGTAAGATATGGTAAACATACCACATAAAAGGCGAGTACGACCTAGCAACAGAGAGCATGGTACTACTGCACACCCCGTTTGTCTAGGAAGATGGGGAAAAGAGGCAGACAAGAAATGGAAGGACTTTGGTTGAAAGCAGAGAGATTGGGCTATCAATATGTAAGGCAACAAAGAATCTTAACACAAGACCAAGAAGGGAATGACCGGGAGAGATTATGAGAGCCACAAGAGAGTAGATAGATTCAGACAAAACAAAGCCACCCACTCCTACTCCATACCACCAAGAAACAAACTTGGTGAGAGATGTGGCTGTGCTGTGAAGTTTGTCAGAAAAGGTGCGGTCTTTTTTCACGTAAGGACAAAGTCAAAACAACACACTGATTATTATGAGTCCAACAAAGGGGTGTCTTTGGCTTTTGCTTTGCACCAACGCATATGAGGCTGCTAACGGGGCGTTGGTGGTGAATTTTATATAGTGGACACGGAAGAAAAGATCAAATTTGTGAGCTCCATACTCAAAACATTGGCTACATTTGATTAGAATACAGTTGGAACATGCAGGCAGAACTCAGAAGCCAAAAGAAGATTAGCAGAGTGTTTTGTGTTGGAAAGATTGATCGAAAGATAAAATTGAAGTTTTCATTTAAAAATAAAATATTTGTTAAAAGATAAAATTTTATCTATTAAAATAAAGTTATTGTCTAGTTAGAATTTAAAATTTTGACTTTGATTTGTTTTATCTAGATATTAGCTAAGTTTATTATTTCATTCTCTATATTTGTAGGCTTTTATGTCAACGGAAAGTTAGACCAATCAATAAATTATCTCTTGCATTATCTCTTTCCTATTCTACTATATTGTTATTAGTTTATAGTTCTCAAATTCATCAGTTTTGAATGATATGAATTGAATTCTTTTGCAACATTGAATTCAATTTAAGTGTTTGGAAACAGAAAAAAGAATAGGTTCAATTTATACATGAATTGAACCTCGTCATCTTTTATAAATTGAATTTATTTGAAAAAATATCGAAATTAAATTACAAACGGAGACTTCAATTATTCTTTTGAACGTTAAAATATTGTTCTAGTAATACTCATCTAACTCTACCATATAACCCTTCACCTCAAGCAGCTCCCTCTATCTCAAGCAGCTCCTCTTAACAAGAAACGGAACAACAACAACTTCTTCACGAATCAGCACCTCCCACTATATCCAAGTTTTCTATTTTCCTTATTTATAAGTGTCTTTTTCTTTTTCGTTTTTTTGTCTATGATCATTGTTCTCTTTTAGATTCATCATTCGATTTAGCTTCTCCTTTCAAACTTGTTATGATATTATATAATTTGGAGTGAAATTTCAAAAATTGATAGTTCCTTGTCGTCGTCAACGCAAAAGAACTACTGCTCATTCATGCATTTTTAAGCTTCCAAATTATAATAGTTTTCTATTGTCTTCATAGCTCAACCCATCCTAATGTCATTTGCAATCAATTTTTTTTCATTTTAATAAAGACTTTTTATGATATCACTTATAATGAAATTGATGTTTATAACTTGCTCTGTATAAGTGTGAATGTTTATTATTTAATAAGATTATTTTTTAGTCAAGGGCAAAAATGTCATAAAATAATTGAATTCATTTTAATTGTGTTCCAAACAGTATAATTAAATTCAATTCTAATATTACTGGGTTGTTCCAAACAGTATAAATTGAATCCAATTCAATCTTATTAATATAATTGTGTCCAATTCATTAATGTATTTAATTCGAAAATTTCCAAACATTTTGTAAAAATGAGAATGATCGGCTTTAAAAAAATATTTTCATAAAATAAGAAAATAATATGTGAACATTTATTTTTAAATATTATTTAATTAACATTTTAATGAAACAAAATTAATATCTTAATTTTAATTGTTATTTATTCAAACTTTTTATTAAAAAAATATGCTTATTAATTATATGATTGGGATTTGAAAAGGTTTTTCATATCATAATATTCTATCTTTGAATAAAAATATGATAATATGCGAGTATATTAAAATTAAAAAAGGAGTCACATAATATTTTCTTTATTTCCGTGATATTAAGAAAATATTTCATGAGTTTATAATTTAATTTTATAATATCTAATTTCTAATTAAAAGTTCATATAAATTGAAATTTTTAAAATTTTATTCTTAAAAATAGTTAAACTATGCAATCCATTCCATCCAAATCTAATTTAAATGAAATAATTTGGTACAATATAAATGTTTATAACAAATTAAAATAATTTAGATTTAAAAATTTTTGTTCAAACATACTAAATTGCTTATTATAATTGGGAGGGCAATTATTAGAGTAAAACTAATAAAATTTTGAATTTTAATTGAAGTTTAGATTCATATAACACAGTAAATATGGTACAAGGAATATAATATAAAGTAAAATACTTGTCTTTGTTATTTCTAAAATTTTTATTGTGCTATAAAAATAATTTATAAATAATATTTTACTAATTTTATTAATTTAGACAGAAACATTTTTTTCTCTAACAAAATTATCAGTTTTCCTCGCTAAGTTATAAGCTGTTATCATCATCACCTAATCAAATTTCCATGCACCACCAAAGCCTAGCCATACTATATCAGGTAAATGATCTGCTTCACTATTTTAGCATGTACAATCACATCTTTTCTGGGAAAAAGCTCGCACTTTTATCAGAGGTTTAACCCAACATTTTATCAATCAATTCATTTACGAGGTAGCTGAAAGGGAGAATTTAGATGCTCAAAGCTGAGATCATTTTTGAGAGATTTCACTCAATTGTCCTTGTTTCACTTCAAGTTCAGGAAGCAATTTATACAATCCAACCAGAGGTAGAGCCAAATTCAAAGGCAAGGCAAGTTCTCTTTTGACTATGCAAAGACATAAAATTTGTTTCCTGTTCCTGATGAACATGGATCAAACACTTACAGCCGCAGATTTTTCACTATACATTTTGATATCCATACTAAGTATTTACAAAGGCACATTGCCTGAATCCTAACAGTTACGCGAGTTACCAAAAAGTGAAAGCGAAGTATCAATGCCATCGCATCCAGGAAACAGCTGCTCTACTTCTGAATCCGTCCTTGACACTGGCTTCTCCTCTGTGAAGGGTAATGCAAGAAAAAGGGAAAGACATGGTGAACAATCTCCATTTCCTACGCTTGTCATTGTACCAGAATGCTTATTCTCTTTATCTTCATGGTCCAGAATCTCAGGAAATAGAGTCATTATTCCAGGCTCTCTTGAGCTTCTTCTTTCAGCTCCTGGGGAGATTAAACTCTGGATTGTAGATTGCAACTGTTTCTTATGCCTCGCTGAGACTAACTGCGGAATTGTGTTGACCGCTGACCTGTTTTCTACCGAGCCAGAATCTACAGTATATCTTAAGTTATTATAGACTCTGCCATCACCAGATGAGCCAGGGTCATCACATTTAGCCATTCCACCGGATTTTCTCATTCTTTTGCACACTAGCTCTTCATCATCCTCAAAGCCATCTACATCACATTCTCGGTTCAAATCAATTTCATGTTTTCTCTTAGAATCTCTTTCCTTTCCCTGCATGAATCAATTAAATATCAGGAGGAGTAAGGTCTGTGGATGTAATAGGGTAACATATGGACAGAAAAACTAATATTAACAAGAATGTAGCTCAAAGCTTGAAGACATTACCTGGAAATAATGAAGCTCTATAGGTAACTGCTCATTCTTCACCAAAGCATCAGCTACAATCAGCTGTCTGTCAGATTTTTCACGATTAGAAATCTTACGCTGAGGAGAAGGTTCTTCGTTCTTGCAAATCTTAGTTTGTCTTTCAGAAGAAAGTGCTGGCAATTCTGGTGCTGATAAGGAGTGTAATGTATGTGCTTCATCAGACTGCGAATTGGATGTATGCAAAATATCACTCGAGTGCAGAAAAAAAGATTTGTTCTGAGACCCAGATGGTGCCATATTCAAGCTAGAAATACAAGCTGTTTCTCGAAGAACTGCACCATCTTGGCAATTTATCCTCCTTGCTTTAAAAACACCCCATAGAAAAAACAACTTGTTCCATCCTGCAATAAACAAGTTCAGAGAACAAAATCTCAAGTAAGAATAAAATGTCTCCTATTCTTGCAGATAACTTTGATGCTCAGATTATGAAGGTCAATTTTTACTTTGGGATTTTTCTGGGAGCAGGGTAGATGAGAATATTAAAAGCTCGACTCCATTAACATTTCCTCTGAGACCTAAATCACCTCTAGTCATGCTCTCCAGCAAGCCCTTGTAATTTGTCTCATAGCTGCATACGAAGCATATGGAAAGAGTTAAGCAGATTGTTGAACTAACACAGAGAATCATAACTGACATAAGTTCCCCAACCTCTTAAGGTCTTCGGCAAAAAAGTAGAGAGCAATGTTATCTTCCTTGGCCTGGTTTTCCTGGAACTGGGATGGCCACATTGATAAGCGAGGTACTTGCTCCACTAAAATCTTCTGAGGAAACTTTTCCACTACTTCAAGAACTTTAGGTGAAGCAGAAGTGGATAAGTGTGCCTGCATGCCGTCACAGGAACTGTGAGATCCCCTTCTCTGAATTTGAAATCCACCTCTACACAAGATAACAGAGATTCATGATAAGTCACTTAGACAGAGCACTCACTTCCATCAAATTAATGTTCTCGGCAGATTAAAATGCCATAATGACAAAAGAAATAAGGACCATACTGCCATATATAGTCAAGCCGTGGAATTGTAGACACCAAAGATGGAATATCTGCTATAAAAATGTCTTTTCCCGAAGAAAGTTGTCCAGAAGGAAGTGTGGGACTTGAATTATTTACTTTTGGGTGCTCTGCATCCTGAATTACATCGTTGGCGAGCCTGTATTGTTTTTCACTTACAGACTCTCTATGATGGTAACCACTGGCTGATTTTGGTGAGGAACTTGATTTAGCTTGACATTTAGGTCTTGATAATGGAACTAACCTAGTTTCAACACAAGGTTTAACTATCCTGTCCCCTGAACAAGATGTATGTGCAGCATATGCTCCAGGTGTTGTAGCTGAAGGACTGTGCAACCTTGATTCAATTTTTGTTACTACAGAGTTTCGCTCCTTTCCTTGTACTGATCTCTTCAAGTCTTCGATATTTGCAGACCTAAAAGGAAGCTCTCTAACCTTAGAATCACCAGTACTTATACGGTTGAAGCTGGCATTGTTGAGTGATTTAGATTTACCCAACACTCTGGAAATGCTCTTCACATTACCAGTGACAACAGATCCTTTAGCAAAATTTTGCTTTTCCGCACCACCATCATCATGTTGGAATTTCAATTTTGAGTCCACAGAATTGAATGATTTTGACTTGGAAAGACAACCTGCAAGTAAACAACTTAGATCAGAAAAAGGAAAGAAGACATGGAGAAAGTAACATTTGTCACTTATAAAAATGAAGTCCGGCATCTTTATAAGAATGCAGCCCCCATACATAAGCTACAATGATTAGTTAGCCCTTATCTCATTCCAACCCAATCCTGGGCAACTGTTGCCAGCCAAACTACCTATCAAGCTTTATGTTATGGTTCCCTTACCCAACTTCTTGAATGAATTGTCCAGATGTGCTCCAGCTTTGATAAAAAATTTGGATGGCTTGGGTGACGAGGCAGATTCTATTACATCCCTTCTTTTTGTCATAGACATGTCTTCTGCATTACCCAGTGGCCTCTTAACAGGGAGGTGATATGAATTTTCAAATTTTCTAACTTTACTTCCATCCAAACTTTTGTTCTTCAGTTCCAAATTTTTCTTGTCAGTGTTAGAATTCCCAGCATTTAGTTCAGTTTCAGTCAAGGATGATCCCTTCAACCTAACTGTTTTGTCTTTTTCATACTCATCATGCCTTTGCTTCGCAATTTCGTCCTCCTCAACGCATTCTTCACACATCCATTCACCTTCAGGAACTTTATTCAGCTTTACACGCATGCAATAACTGGAAGACAGATATCAAATGTCACCCAGAAAGGATATTCATAGATAAACGAACAATATTAATTTCAAAATAAATGAACTGTATGTGACAATCCTAACACAAAAGAACAAATATAAAGGACCTACATGTGTTCTGCCCCATCATTACACTTGCTACAAATAGCAAGCATATCCTCCCGACCCACATCTCCACAGATATCACAAACTTTTACCTGTGACAATGAAGCAAGAATAAAATGAGAATATTCCAATTGAAGCAAAAATACGAAGGAAAAAGAAAGATGAAATATAGACATCTTTCATCCATAATGGAAAACAAAGAAGATAAAAGATAACAGCCATTAGCAAAAAGTGGATATGTCGGCTTTCTATAATAACAACAAAATGAAGCACCAAACAATCGATTTCTGAAACTTGCAAAATCAAGAAGGATCAAGCCATGACTTGGGGATCCTAGAACAATATAATCAGAAAAAATAGTGAATCCAACAAGAAAATAGTAACACAATAATAATATTAATTTCCAAGATAATGCAACATAACACAGATCAAACAATTTTTTTGTTGACAATTGATATTCATTATGCAAGTTCACCAAACAATCAATCTCCATCTACCAAGCCCAAATACTAGCTTCACTATGAGCTGCAGGTCACAAAAATCAAAACATAGGCTTAATTGTCAACACATTCAGATGCCACACAACATTGAAACACACGAAACCAGAAACCAAATGCATAAATGCCTTACCATGTTGCCTCTCTCTTGTTAGGGCTTAATTATAGATGCTTTTGACCTCTAACTTTTCTGTCAAGTCATACGTACGCCTCAAATGTAAAATCATACTAAATGAAAGCCATTCAGGAAGTTCTACCTTTGCCGGTCATGTCTTTATTTATGTAACTTCTGTTACAAATTATCCATTAACAAAATTAATGGTGATAACTAAGTTGCTAGCCTTTGCAAAGCACTAAAAATTATCTATTAACAAAGTTAATGGTCATACTACGTTGTTTAGTGTTTGCAAAGCACTAAAAATTATCCATTAACAAAGTTAATGGTGATACTAAGCTGCTTAGTGTTTGCAAAGCACTAACTGTATGCTGTCCATATTCATTTAACTGAAACATGGATTAATTCTAGTAACAAGCAGCAACCAACAAATTAATAGGCACTGAACCTTCCTGTTCTAACATGCCTAATTCACCTCCCTCGTTATCATAGATACGTCAGCACAGGCCAAGCAGGCTTATCCTTATAAATAAACTCTAGCAAAGTCCATCCAAATCCCTAAATATACATGTTATGCTCCTCTCCCGGCTAATTTCATTCATTTTCTGCAGCCAAGGTGTACATTGCAAGAAAAACCATCTCAGATTTGTAGTTGAAGATTATTCCGCCTTGACTGTCTATTCACTCGTGCCAAGGAAGAAAGACGCAAAATGCTATCTTGGCTGTTGTTTGTTCAATCTTCTCTATACAAATTACACTTTTCCCAACGTCAGAAATTGTAGTCACTCAAGTTACAGAACATCAAATGTTACAAAGGTTCACTTTTTTTCCCTAATTCACATTCTTATCACCTACAAATGGACAACTGGTACTTATTTAAGTTAGAACCTTATTCATTTCCACTTTAGCTTCCACAAACTTGTGCTTTATATACAGACATAATGCTCAGAACTCTTTGAGAGCTCTATTCAATGTGTAGCAAACCTATTAATGATGCCATACACAAGTGCAAGAGGAAAGTATAAGGTCCTGAAGAAGAAATTGAGGTGAATACACTTACTTCGTCCTCCAAATGACTTGATGCATCACCCTGGTTGACTTGCTGAGTTTGCCAGGCATTTCCACGTGCATTGGATTCATCACCAATAGGAAGCTTAAAATTTTCCTTCTCTTGCAAAGATTTATCCAGTTCAGCAGCCACTTCTCCATCATTCACTTCACATTTTGTTGCCTTCATATAGCACTTAACATCATGCATTTGATTGTGAATCATAAGAGTTTCGACTCTTGCCAATGGAGGTTCAACTTGATCCACAGAGCACTCAGAAGGTTCTCCCTGGAACATTGAAAAACACATCAAATTTATTGCATTCTGATTATGCAGAAAATATTATTCGTTGAATAAAAGAGTCTGGATTAATCACCTTCATCGAACTGGCACCAAAATGAGAATTTTTCTCAGAAGAAATTTCTGATAGGTCTAATTTATTTGAAGTAAAATCAACTGCCTTCAATGATTCTTTATTGAGTTTAATTTGGTTTCTCGGGTAACTTTTTTCCATCACATCTACATGTTTTCTAGCCACAACGCAGTCAACAGCCTTTTCTGCTGAAGGATAACAATCAACTGAAGCAGAACTATGTTCAACATTTTTTTCTATGTCACTGTTGCTATCAACAGTAACCTTCTCAGAGCATTTTGAACCGCTGATGCAAGATATGTTATCACTAAAAGCCTCCATTTCTTTTGATGTCTGACATTGATTTGAAAAATTTCTTTCATGAGATTGAGCTGCTTTGAGATTTGTGGAAGCTGTTTGGCAACCATCGACTTTTACTTCTGTGCATACTGAGATATCAGATGCTCTCGGTGTGTCTTTACTTTCTTCATTTTCAGAGAATGAATCATGACTTGAACATGCACTTGCGTGGTTACTAATTTCACTGCTTAAATGTTGTTTCCGATTATATCCACTGCTTGTACCAGACAAGATATCAGGATCCACATGAGAGCAAACCTTTTCCCTGTAGGTGTTATCCGAAAGATCTCCATCAGACTTCCTCCCAACTGGTGATGCCTGCTGTTCAGAAAGCAGAAAAGATGAGCTTGGACTTGCACTCATGTCGCATGACCCAGATTCTTCCTTCACATGGAGTTTACCACTTGAGCAATGTTGATTTCCAGCTCCTTTCCCAGTGTAGTCTGATGGCTGCAATGTGAAAACAACTAAAAGCCATGAGCTAATTAGTAATGAAAAGGAAAAAAGTACTCGATCCTCAGACGTTAGAGAATTGACCGAGAGAATACGGAAAGAAGTGAGTACAGATTTGAGTTACCAAATTATAAGAGAAATATGATGTTCACAAAAAGAAAAAAAAGAAGAGGATCATCTGATGTATCCACCGTACACCGTACAGATTATACTGTTCTAGTAAAGTAAGATTTAGCACTGACCACTTGCCTTACACAAATGTCGACAAAATTAAACTAACGCAACCACAGTAGATACACAAAGAAGATTACCGCAATTAACTTTTCATTGACTTAGAATCCTACAAGATTTCAAATTGTCCATTACAAAAGCAAAAGTGGACCAATTTTGAAGTAATAAATGAAGCACATGAGAAATGTGCAATGAAGAGCTTTAATCAGAAAATGGGAAATTTATGTCCAATATGCACTCATAAGGGCAGCATATTTCGCGATGCTATTAAACCATGAGTAAAACTAAACATCTACACAATCAAAATTTATTGTAACTCGCTTATTAGTATAACCTGTGAAAATCAATATCAATCCTAAAGTAGGTGAAACGTTTCCAATGCTGGTAAATAATTTTGTCCCATTCAAAACTACAGACTGAAAATGTTCAAGCTCCCTGACAAAATTGAAGTCACCAACATTTTAAAATGATAAATTTTTACTATATTGCCAGATATATTCCTCACATGTTTTAAGTAATCGACAAAATAAGGCACCAAAAGAATCAAAATGAAACCATATTTGGAAAAAATTCCCACCATATTCAACTCAGCAATGTGATCTGCTGCATCTGCCGGTCCTTGCATCCGATGACTGCCGTTCCGTACAGGTGTAATCTATATAGCAATTATAATTGCAGTAGATACGAATTAGAATTAGATTACCAACACTTGTCATATTTCCATAGCTGGAAGTAACCATTGCAAGACACAAAAGACAATATCTTTCTAAGTTGGTCATTCACACAGATGCAGAGTTGCAAACATACGACTGCAAGAAATAACGAATGACAGAAAACCATGAGAAAAGAATAGTTAAGATTTCCCTCTTATAGATTGTTGATAATACAAGAGGGACTATTGAAGAAACAACTAGTCAAGTAGTAATTTCACACCGTGCAAATTTCAAAGTTTACGGAAAGTGAAAACTGCAGGAGAAACTATAAGACCTCAGTTTTACTCTTGTTCACAAATGCAAGATGAATCAAAATCAACAGCATACTGCATCCAACAACTGGAGAACACATCAGAGGCTTGTTCAAGGAAGTATGGAGATATATAACGCGTCATTAAATTAAACAATTGAAACATAGAGCAAGTTTTCCCAGCATAAAAAGCGAGGGGAAAAGTTATCCTTAACAACCAAGTAATCAAACAAAGAAAATATAAAAGGAACCCAGAATTTTCTATCAACTGATCCAAATCCAACTCAAAAGAACATATATTTCAATGAACAAAATCAGTCGAACCCATGATCAATAAGAATTCCCATCTTAGAAGTAGAAACAAGCCAGTGATTATCCACAGAGCAGAGACAGAGAGTCCAAAACAAAGAACAACCCATAAAAATTCTACCTTTGCATCAAAAACCTCACCACTAGCACCATAAAGCTCCTTCACATTCCTAAACTTCACTTTCTTCATAATAATTCCTAACCCCACCTCCTCTCAACCCAGAAAAAAGCCCCCAAGAACCAAACTTAACCTTTACTTACCTCATATGCCATCTCTCTCTCTCTCTCCCTCTATCTCTCTTTTAACAAGAGTAAAAATTGAAGCCCAAGAGAAAATTATTTATAAAATCCAGAAAGGCTTATGAGTAACCCCTCCTTCACTCTGTTTCAAATTCTGTTCTCTGCTTTATATTCTTCTGCACAGACTCAGAACAGACACAGCTCTCTCTCTCTCTCTCTCCCTCTATTTGTGTATGTGTGTCTCTCAAGTCTTCAATTCTCAAATGGCTGGAAATTAAATTAATAATATAAACAACTAGCAAAGGAATTTGTTGCTTATTTACTAGGTTTCTTTTTTAAGGGGAGATTTTTCTTGGGTCAGGTCAGGTGGCAATTCCGTGGATTTTGTGAGATGAGTAAACGTTGCTGCTTTGAATGGTCATAGATACGTTGATGCGCTGTAGACCGTTGATGTGAAAACTCATAGGGGATCTGAGTCTCTGTACGGTGCAGATTTGAGTCTCGGGTGGGGCCGTGATGGAGGCTAGTGGGGCCGTTATTTATAGCTGCGGATGCCGTAAGCTACTATAACGTGGCAGTGGCATGTGCTTAACAACCAAAGGACAGAAAACGTAATGGGTAAATTCGTAATTTCATAAGTATTTAAGCTGATGTGTATATATATACTTTGTAGTTTTTTCCGCACCACCTTAATATTTGCATTTATTGCTTTCTTTTAAAATAATTAATTAATTTAAAAATTAAAATATCACCATTTTTCTAAATATATGTTTTTAAACTATTAGGAGGACGTAGGTTTATTATAAACAATCTCTCTACTGCATGTTGTTAGATTATATTTGAATTATTAAAAAGAGTAATAAATTTTATTGTTGTTAGAATTAAAAAATATGAGGTGAAATCCTTATATTATTATTAGAATAATAAAATTAGAAACAGAAAATCTAAAATTATTATTAAAGTTGTGTATTTTTGAGACAAGTACCAGCTCTACAGTCTTTTATTCTTTTTCTCTCAAGAAGCGACTACGTGTCACGAGATTGGACCGAGGGAACACGGTGATAGCGAAGCACAGGATAATAACTACCACGAAGGGCGGTTAGGGACGTCACGCATACCCAAGGAAATTGTGGCTATAGAGTGCGTGTGTCAAGAAGGATTTTCCACCAAACAACCAATTGAACACAAACACGTGCAATTGACTTGGCCTGAGTCACAGTTTTAAATTGCTAAAAAAGTCTTGCGTGTGAGCTACAACCTAATCGATCCCCATTGGCTAACGCGGGGTGGTGGGGCCCCGGCGAAAACGTGAATTCTCTTCTTTTTTTTTAATCAATTACGGAGAATTTATATATTTATATATATATATATACATATATATAGCTATGTATGTATGTCTGTAT
>JANTPM010000001.1:25557316-25567574 GCA_025434745.1 Erythroxylum divaricatum
AAATTGAGGCTTGAGTGGGATTGATAAAGTCCATTTGGCAATTGAAGTTGCTTTGAATGAGGGTGGATGAATCTCACATTTGAAATTGAAATTGTCTGAATGATATTGAAAAAAATTTTTATACCGATTTAGATTGGTTTAGACCAAGTGTGTCTTTACAATTTTCAACGTTTTTCTAAAGTATGCGTTCTCGGATGTCGGAGTTAAGAGTTTTGTCCTTAAGCATTTTGTTTTCCTTGGTTCCGAGCCTTTTGGATTTCTTTGGTTTTGGCCCACGTTTTATGTTTTCAAGATCTGTTTTTCGAAAAATTTTGTACGAACACTTTTTGATTCCAAAAGGTTGGGTTCCAGAAACGGGTCCCAACACAAACCCTAATTGCTACTTTTACTATAGAGACTAAGTTTGTATCATGTTTTGAGGTCACATCGCATGGGGTACGATTGAAGAGTTTCATATCTAGGCTTAGAATTGTTGATTCAATTTCTAATTCATTAAGGTTGTATTGTGACAACTCCGCTGCAGTCTTTAAAGCTAAAAATAATAAGAGTGAAAGTCGAAGTAAGTATATCAACATTAAATATTTAGCCATAAGAGAACGTGTTAAGGAGAGAAAAGTTGTCATAGAGCACATTAACACTGATTTGATGATTGCGGATCCTTTAACTAAAAGCATGTCACCTAAGCAGTTTAAGGATCACGTAGTGTAAATGGGACTTGGTTCCATAAGGTGATTTTGTTGTACATTTGTTGATTCAATGGAACTCTTATACAGTTTGATATTTTCTCATAAATTTTGTGCACACATATTTTGATTGGTTTTGAGAAATTTAATTTAATTTGGACCTAGAATAAACATATGATTTATTCATTAAGTTTAAGAGCTAATAATGAAAAATTTTGTATATGTATACATCGAAGATAATACTCACTAGAAGAGGACCTATCGCCATGATTCATATACTTGCTTTTTTGTTACGTGTGGTGTTGGGTTAAATAGACTAAGTGGGAAAATGCAAGATTTTCACTGAACCTTACCTACCTACTGCTCATCTATGATTGTATGGTCTATTTAATTATTGATCCCTTAACACACACAAATTTTGTCACCCATATACCCGACCCTTCTTCTCTGTGATTGGCAAAGACCAAGTAGGTATGGAAGTGGGTTTAAAACGTTGTTTGGGTCTCTATCCTTCATTTACGTTGTTTACACCATTGGTTATGTGAAGAGTTACAGGATAGAAGATTCAAATTTAACAGAGAAATCCAGATCTTCGGTGGAGAGGCAATGACTGGAGGTATTTGTTTTCAGTTATGCTTCCGTTGCTGTATATTGACATACTTTTATATGCATGTATCTTTATGTAAATGTTGTAGTATAAGATGCATGCTATTGATGGTTTATTATTTCACTCCGAGAAGAACATCCAACGCATGCTTCACCACCCTGTTCTCTTCTGTAACACGTTCTCCAAGAGTTTCTTCAATTCTAGCCACCTCAGGAACGCGTCTGTTTCAGTTGAAACAAAGTAGTTGAGTTTAGTTTGCTTCCACCTTAACTTTGAGAATTCCCGTTGTAAGATTCGCTAGGTTTGGCCCAACCCAACTTCACTCTAATATATATGGGGTATGCCATTTATATAAAAATTAACACTTAAAATTAGATTTAATTAGCCTAACTTATAACTATTTACAGATGTACGTAACAAGCCTAATTATTAAGAGAACAATGATGAAAAACAAATTGGCGATGTCATCTACATTTAAAAGTAAATGATAATAAACAACATTTAAAGATAAAAAGTTTTATTTTATCTTAGTTATTTATTTGTCATTATAATGTTAATAAATTATTTGGTTAAATGCAACAAGAGTTTGGATTTTTAATTTTAGCTTTTATATTTTAAAAATTATCACTTGTTTTCTTATGGTATTGATTGGTTATTTCACATGTAACATAACACAATCGTTTAAATATAATGTGAACAGATTATATAGTAGAAAGAATTGTGAAAACTTTCTGTATATTTCATATCGCAATCTCTGTACATTGTATCAACTTATATACATGATTGTCTAAACTAGTATACTTAGCTAATCTTGATAACTAACTAACTGAAAGAAAACCGCTAACAATAATTAATCATCATCCCCCCTCAAGTTGGAGCTTGTAAGAAATCAAACAAGCCCAACTTGGCAACAAAAGCAGAAAAAACAGGAGTAGAAAGGGATTTGGTAAACATATCAGCCAGCTGAGTAGAGGACGAAGTATGAGATAAAGAGAGAAAACCTCTGCACAATTGGTCACGAACAATGTGACAATCAATATCCAGGTGTTTGGTCCGTTCGTGAAAAACGGGATTAGCAGCAATATGGAGTGCGGCCTGATTATCACACTTCAGAGAAACAGGGGAAGTAACAGGAATTTGAAAATCGCGTAGAACATAAGAAATCCATAAAAGTTCGCAAACAACAGAACTCATACTGCGATACTCGGCTTCGGCAGACGACTTGGAGACAGTGGATTGTTTCTTCGACTTCCAAGAAATCAAGGAGGATCCTAGAAATACACAAAAGCCCGAAACGGAGCGCCGAGAATCAGGACAAGCCGCCCAATTAGCATCGCAATACGCCGTAAGCTGAAACGAAGAACCAACAGGATAAAACAACCCCAAAGAAGGACAACCCTTCAAATACCGTAAAACATGCTTGGCCGCTTGCCAATGAGTCACCGTAGGCACATGAACAAACTGGCTTAGCTGATGAACAACGAACGTAATGTCTGGCCGAGTGTAACCAAAGTACAACAATTTACCCACCAACTAACGATAAGGCTGAGGATCCTCAGGAGGCAAACCATCGGTAGCATTCAAAACCAAACCTTTTTGAAGAGGAGTAGTAGCAGGCTTACTACCCATCAACCCCGCATCGGCAACCAAATCCAAGACATACTTCCTCTGGTTAATGTAAATACCTCGAGAAGACCTGGCAATCTCAAGACCTAAAAAGTATTTCACATGCTGAAGATCTTTAATAGTAAATACATCATCCAAAAACACCTTTACCCTCTGAATTTCCTCAACCGAATCACCAGTGAGCAACATATCATCAACGTAAACCAATAAAATCAAAAAACAAGAAGAATTCTTCAAGGTAAACAAGCAATGATCATTTGGGGACTGCAGAAAACCATATGATTGAAGTCGAGAGGTAAGCTCAGCATTCCACTGCCAAGAAGCCTGCTTCAAACCATACAACGAGCGCTTCAATTTACAAACATCATTGGGACCATTTTTTGTATAGCCTTGAGGAGGAAGCATGTAGACGTCTTCGTTCAGATACCCATGAAGAAAGGCGTTATTGATGTCAAGCTGGTGCAAAAGCCACTGTTTAGCAGCGACAAAAGCAAATAAAATTCGTACCATCACAACTTGCGCCACCGGGGAGAAGCTATCATGGTAGTCAATGCCCTCAATCTGGTTGTAGTCTTTGGCTACCAAACGAGCCTTAAATCGATCAACTTCCCCATTAGGTTTCAATTTTACCTTGTATACCCATTTAGAACTGATTGCCCTCTTTCCTTCAGGTAACTGGGTAAGCTCCCAAGTGCCGTTAGCTTCAAGCGCAGCAAGCTCAGAATCTATAGCTGCAACCCAGTTGGGATCTTTACTAGCATGGAAATAGGAAGTGGGTTCATGAACAACAGAAACATTAGCAAGAAATTCAACATAAGTGGCACTGAAATCAGGGTTCACAGTAAACGGAAAAGTATTAGGAGTGTAAGGAGAAGATGAAGGCACTCTGGAAGATGGCAAATACGAAGGCCGATGGCGGATATGAGAGACAAAATCACTTAGCCAAGAAGGCGGATACCTAGCTCGACTACTGCATCGAAGTGGAAGCACAGAAGTAGAGGGTGGGTTTGGTCGAATGGGCTCACCAACATCAGAGTGGGCCGAATCCCCAGCATCAATCAATCCCAAAGATGAACCATCAGACGCAAGTGAAGAAGATCCACCAAGAGGCACTACAGATTCGCCAGAAGACGATGGAAAAGAGCATTCGTCCTGCACAGGTGAAGGGAAAATAATAGATTGTCGAGGAGTAGTATCAGCGACAAATTGTTTAAAAGGATAAATATCCTCATGAAAACAAACATCCCTATAGATAAAATAGCGCTTTGTGTGCAAATCGTATAACCAATAACCTTTATGACCAAGAGAATGCCCAAGGTAAATACTACGAAAGGCTCGAGAATCAAACTTGTCTTTGTGCGGTTTAGTATTTGTAGCGAAACATAAACAACCAAAACATCGGAAAGCAGTATAATCAGGCGGCTTTCTGAAAAGCATCTCATAAGGTGACACCCAACCAAGAACCTTACTCGGCAACCGATTAATAAGATAAACAGCATGAAGAACACTCTGTCCCCAAAATTGCTTGGGATGGCTAGACTGAAACAACAAAGCTCGCGCCACTTGAAGAATATGACGATGCTTCCGCTCCACAACACCATTCTGTTGTGGAGTGTAGACGCAAGTCTTATGGTGAACAATACCCTTACGTTGGAAAATGGTTTGAGAACTATGACCCAAAAATTCAGCTCCATTATCCGTACGGATAACTTTCACACACCCTGCATACTGCTTTTCAACAAATGAAAGAAATTGTTCCAAAAGATGACTAGTTTGTGCTTTATATTTCATTAAAAAACCCAAGTGCACCTGGTGCGATCATCAATAATAGTTAAAAACTAATGCGCCCTACAAAGATACATTTCCTTATAAGGGCTCCAAACATCAATATGCAGCAACTCAAAATTAGCATCTGCTCTGGTATGACTGATAGCAAAAGAGTTTCGAACTTGCTTAGAGAGAGGACAAACTTCACAAACAAAATTCCCATTATTAATATAATCACAACAAATAGGTACATGCTTCATTACAATATCATATGGGTGTCCCAATCTGGAATGCCAGAAAACACCGTCATCAAATCGATTATGAACATTACAAACATTCTCATTTGTGGCGTCAAGAAGTGGATGAGGAATACAAGAATTATTACAAACTGATATGTCACACAAGAAATAATTGTTGTCAAGGAAATACAGATTGTTAAGAACTCTACCCGTTGCCACAGTCTTTTTAATCTTCTGGTCCTGTAACAAACAATGTTCAGTGCAAAACAAAACATTGAAAGAGGAGTTTTTGGCCAATTTGCTGACTGAAATGAGGTTATGGCTAAAAGTGGGAACATAAAGAACCGACTTCAAAATCACTTGATCACTCAAAACTATTTCTCCACTATGCGCTACTTCACTCACTTCACCATTAGGCAGGAACAACTTCGTAATCTTTTTTACAGGTACCATCGAATGAAACTTGTCCTTATCTGTGCATATATGTGAAGTAGCACCAGAATCCACAATCCAAGTTCCAGATTTCTGAACAGACTTAATAGCAGGATTCAGAATGGACATACTTGCAAATTCATTCTGCACTAAATGCAGGAAATGAGAATCACCAGAGTGTTTTCCTTTCAACAACTTCGCGAGCTCTTGTTGAATCAACGCAGAAAGCGAAGAAAAATTGTTTGATAAATCGGTTCCGGTTTCCACACCTCGTTCAATAGCATCAACCATATGCACAGAATTTCCTTTGGATTGCCCTTTCTTTGTACCATCTCGCTTGCTTCGTAATTCGGTGTACCAGTTAGGATATCCATGTAACTTGAAGCATGTATCTCTTTCATGACCATCCAATTTACAGTAATCGTAATGCTTATACTCCCTTCTTTTATTGTCTTTCTTTCAATTGCCATTCTTGATCATAGTTTCTGTAGTCATCGTTCCTTTCTTGCTACAGTGATCATCCTTCACCAACATGGCTATAGCACCTGCGTCTTCATTCAACATATTCACCTGTCTCTGCTTTTCAGTCCGTAATACAAGGGAATAGACTTTAACAGCGGAAGGAGGCGGATCTTGCGCCAAGATTTGGCTTCGAATATGATCATATGAAGGATTCAGTCCCATCAGAAATTGAATTAATTTGTTCACACCATCCATTTCCATTAGCTTCTTGTGAATTTCACAGTGACAACTTTGACAACTACATGCCAGTCTGGGCAGAAGTTGCCCTAGCTCATCCTAGTATTTATTAATCTTCTTGTAATAAGCAGTAATGGAAGAGTTACCTTGCTCGACAGAATTAATCTCCCTCTGCACTTGGAAAAGCTGTGGTAAATTGCTTTCTCTATAAACCTCTTCGAGCTTATCCATAGTGCTTTAGAAGAACTGCAGGTACTATACGATTCAGAGATGTCCTTGGAGATGGGATTCACAATCCATTGCTTGACCATACAATCTACTTTCCTCCAACGTTTGTATCATACTTCGCAAGTAGGTGGCGGGATAGTTCCATCTACAAACCCAAGCTTATCCCTAGCCTTCAAGGAATTCCGAACAGAAATCCTCCACGAATAGAAATTTACGTCAATTAGTGGCGTAGTAACAACCACCATACCAGGATGATCAGAACTATACAGCTGTAAACAATCATCCTGTGACTCATCAGAACCTGAAAATCGTGTCCCCATTCCTTCCGTCAAATCTTGATCAGTCGTATGCAAGATCGTTCACTACTCTGATACCATGAACAAATTCTTTAGTAGAAAGAATTGTGAAAACTTTCTGTATATTTCATATCGCAATCTCTGTACATTGTATCAACTTATATACATGACCGTCTAAACTAGTATACTTAGCTAATCTTGATAACTAACTAATTGAAAGAAAACCGCTAACAATAATTAATCATCATAATGTTGTTCTAAATTTATGAATAGACAAATAACAAAGTAGAGCGAAATGAATAGTAAAATAATTGAATAATATTATACGAAAATAAATTATAGTTTTTTAAAAATATAAATTACAAGAAAGCCTAGTATAATTAATTCTAAATTATTTTCATTTTTCAGATCTTGATTCGTCCAGGCTAATTAACAAACGGCAGTCAAGCTTCCCAGGCCTGTTTCTGTTTACAAATTTCCTAACTTATCTAATTAGACCCAAAAGTCGCATCAAACTTCTTCAAGTTGATTCTATATGACAGATGCTTTGACCCTACATTCCTAGCTAAAGAATCGCATTTTTCTCACCTTTCAACTTTCACTAGTTCATGTCTGGTAGTTAGCTTTCATTTCATTTTGACATCGACTTGAACAATTTCTATGATCTCAAAAGATGTTTTTTTAGTTGAAAGTAAGGAATAAAAGCACGAATAATGCTAACTTTGAAAGCCTTAAATTTCTTCATCATTTCAAAATGTGGTCTGCTTAATTTTTTGGAAATAAAAAATTGTTGGGATTAAACTGTTTGATCACAATCTTGGTGAAAGGTTATTTGTTTTACTAACGAAAGTGGGCCTAACTAATCCAAACTTAAAAGGAGGAAACCAACAAGGCACTGCCTATTAAGAGCTTAAAAAATCATAAAAACCAAAAGCTGAAGAGAGGTTTAGAAAATGATTCAAATGGTTTAATTAATGTCATGTCTAAGAAATGTGGACGCATCATTGCGAGGAAGTGTTAAAAAGATGATGTAAACAAATATATTGTTGCTTATTATAATGACTATCAAAATTTTTAAATTATAATAAACTACAACTTTGTTAATATACCATAAAATAATAAAGAAATAAATTCAAAATTTGACGAGGGCTAAAATATGATTAAAATATTGACTAACAAACTTATATCAACATTAGTGTTTAGCATAAATTAATATTCCCAAAAATAACTAATTCATACATATTTTCTTGTTAAAATTGCAATCTAAAACGAATATTATGTGATAAAAACTAGAGGTCCCTTTATTACAATTAAAATTTGGAAAATTGAGTCATAATTTTAACCTTATCATATGTTTCCTACACCAATTTAAAGAGGCATGTATATAATATAGGTAATTCTTAATCAGTTAGAGTCATTTCCTTGTTACAATATTATAAGTTACCAAAACTGCAATCAAAGGTGAACCATTTAGATCTTAAGTACTACATTTCATCTTAAAACACAACAAGAAATCTGTCGTTTATTGTCAGTTATATGGAATAAAACGACAAACAAAGGCGTTGTTAATACGATCGTAGGTAATTTTAACGATGAAATTTTTATATGTCCTTCCGTCGAAAAAATATACCGACGGACAAACGTAATCGTCGGTAAACTATATCGACGAATGAGTTTTCCATCGGTAAACTATTGTTAAAATAATCGCAAAGGTTTCAATATTAGCGACAGAAGAAGAAGAACGATTGGTAAATATCGAATAATTTCCCGACGGTTTAAGATATTCCGTCTTTTGCAACGGTCTTGTATATTCCGTCGGTAATTGAAAGTAAAAAATATTTAAAAAAATCCTGACACTACATTTTATTTCATGATCTTATGATAAATGCATAATTTCAAAAGTTATGAATTATTTGTGCATAATAAATTTATTTGTTTATATATTTAATTGTTTAAACAGAAAGTTGATTGATAATATAAAGTTAAAATTATCTTAATTGATAATAAAAACATTATAGTATACATAATAAATCTTTGTAATTAAAAGCAAATGACTACAAATAATCCTAATGTCCTCGTGCTCGCGGGTGCTTTGAGATGCTACCCCTCTCCTTCAACTCCTCCATCTCCTATCTCTGTTGAGTCATCTGCTCCATCAATGTCTGTACTGTGGTTCGAAGCTCAATGACTTCATTGGTTCACGTTGGTCTAATAGACGTTGCTGTATTGGACATGGAGGATTGCGAATAATATGTGTTTGCAAATGAACCTAACCTGAATATCCTTTCACGATGGTCCCTACCACCAACGACATCAAGCTACGTCTGAGTCTCATCAACGGGTTGTTCCTTCTAAGGTTGTCGTTGAATGGTTTGTTGTATCTGGTCATATTAGGAAGCAATGTTTACATTAGTAAGGGATTATTATTAAGAAATAATAATAATGTATTAATTTGTTCTCTACATCGGTTGTTGACGAATGTCACAACGTCGTGTTTCTTCCTATGAGTATGCAAAAACAACTGAATAGGTGTAGGCCTCATGCCTATAGACTTTTCCTGCATATATAACCCAAATTGTTAGAAGTGGACTACATTTTATAAAAATTTTGACAGAGTTTTCTCTATTTTTAAGATATTTCTCCCCTGTCGAACAAATAAAATCACTTAACACAGTCATATATGGCACCAGACATTTATACCATTATCATTATCTAAAATACAGCAAAGTAAAACATTTACAATATAAGTGTCAAGTTTAGATACTTATAAGTCTCTGTGGATGCTCGTGGAGGGTTATTGATCCTCTCGTATGTCGGAGAAGACTCTCTGCCACCATATCTATTAGTGGAGTTACGCCCTGAGATGAACATTATATCAAGTGATGTTTAATACTCTTGCCAACGACTCCATATTTGTTCCGAAATATAAGGCGATCGTACACTAGCCTTGTGTATCACACCAATAAAGTCGCGATAATGTGTGCGAACTCGCCTCTCATACTTTATGTATATGGCGTCGAAACTAGAATTTCAGAAAAATTCTTTATGAAATAAGAAGAAAAAATTTAAACTACTATAATGTAAAAATATTTATCTAATTAGTGTATATAAATCAATATAAAAAGAAAACAAATCTTTATTGTACCTTAAACTCTTGAAAGTAAAATCCCTTTGTGGCTTGAAAGATACTTTTTCATACATAATCCTCAAGATCAATCCTTTCCTTAAATTTAGAAGTTATATTTCTGGAACACGGTCCATATGGAACCAACCTAATATAAGAAGTAATTTTATATAATGAAAAAATTGATAAACCTATAACTTAGAAAAAACTGATAAACCTATAACTTAAACAAATAGTGATTAATGTGATTTCACTTATAGATTATTAAAAATTGTTTTGTACTTTCTTTTATCAGGTCTCTCAGCTCCAAGTTGACAGACGTCTCCTCCATCCGATAAAACGGTATTGGATGATATATGAGTTGGGGATGAGGATGGTGTAGCATGACAAGCAGTAGGTAATGCCTCATCTACAGCTGTAGGCCCTGGAGGGGAAAGAGGTGAGTCAGTGCGAGTTACAGACTGTGACGATCCACCTTCACAGTAAGTACCTCTAAATCTAGGCCGTATTACCACATGTTGTCTCTTTGCTCCCATATTTTTACTTGAAATTCATTG
>JANTPM010000001.1:25571195-25584506 GCA_025434745.1 Erythroxylum divaricatum
TCTAAATCCTTCAAATTTTCACACTTTTTCTCTTTATTTCTTGATTTTCAACTTAATTTCAATCAACTCATCCACTTAATCATTCATATTACTAAGTCAAATTGTCACTCAAGGTTCGGGGTCCAACAGAAACTCCACTATCCATCATATGTGTTAGATGCATTTATAAAATGAACATCTTTCTAAAATGCTTCGCTTTCAATTCTTTGCTCTCCGTTTCGATGTGATTCAAAAACACCTCTAGGTTTAACTTTGCTAACCGCCAACCAATCTGATTTATCTCATCGTAAGCTTAGAAAAGGGACATAATAGACCTGTTTCACCTACACCGTCCATACGAAAGGTTCAAATTGTCTCTATCTTCTTTGGTTGTTGATTTTGACTAGATTGTATTAGTTATGCACTTTTGTTTTAACATTTGGAGTCTGGTCATACCAGTCATATTTAAATATTACACATAACTTTATTGGTGCAGGGTACTCATCTTTAAGTATCTCAATAATTTTACCATAGTAATCCATCAAATCTTTCTATATGAAAACTCCACTATTTATTATTGCCATGCTATGACCATGATATTCTATATGATATTTGTATCCATTAACGAAATACACCGGATACAATTTAATAATATAAAGAGGTCCCTTTGCAAGATCACAAATGAACTTGTTCTCTATTGGATTTTCTAAGGTCTATAATAGAAATTATCATATCAAAGAGTATAATGTCATTTCAACAGTTAAATCTTATAATTAGACTATAAGAATATTTGTAAGTGAAAACTTACATATCTCTCGAACCGTTGAGGAAAGTGCCTTCCAACTTCTTTATTTATATCATTATGTGTGTTGTCCATCATTATTTTGCATAACAATGCCTCGTATAACCTAAATACATTATTATGCATTTCAGTTATGATCAACACAAAATTTGGAACCGACATTTCTCATGTTTAACTTACCGCATGAAAGGTTGCACCTCCTCATAGTTCAATAAAATGTAACAATTTGCAGCCTCAAGTTCTTCCTCTGTTAACATTCTTCTTGTTGCACATCCATATGTTCTTCTACGATATGTGAAAATGGATAAGTTACCATCAACATCACTCGTTCCTTCCCCATCTTCATTACGAGAAATTTTCCTTTCCCTTGTGTGAACATGTAGCTCAAAATAATGCAAACAAAATATACTAGCTTCCTCTGCTAAATAAGCATTGCATATTGAACCTTCAGCTCAAGCCTTGTTTTTTACATTTTTCTTTAAGTGATGCAAATACTTATAGTAGAGAATATGGTATTACTTAAAACATGTTATTACTTCAATTACAATTAAAAAATTGAACTGAAATAACCTATCAAATGAATACATTCATCGATATTGAGCTGGACAGATTAGTTTTGCCTCGTGTTCTAAATGCACAGGTAGATGTTTCATACAGTCAAAGAAGCTTGAAGGAAAAATCCCTTCTAACTTGCACAAACTAATTGGAATTTCCCTTCTAATTTTTCCATTTCAGCCAACTTGATTTCAGATGATGTTAAACATTTGAAAAAAAAACTTAATTCTATTATTACTTCCTAAACCTTATTCGGTAGCAACTTCTGAAATACAATTGGAATTAGCTTTTGCATAAACACATGACAATCATGACTTTTCAACCCAAAGACTTGTACTTCCTTACGTCCACACACCTTGCCAAGTTTGAAATATAACTATCAGGAAACTTTAGACTTTTCAACTATTCACACAAAACCTCCTTTTGCTTACCGGTGCGAAGATTTTTATGTAACTCACTCCTTCTTCAAAAAAGTTGCAAATCAACTTGTGATTTTGCATTGTCCTTTGTCCTCCCTTCAATATTCATTATGGTATTGAACAAATTGTCGAAAATAATTTTTTCAATATGTATGACATCTAGATTATGATGCATCAAACTAGTTTTCCAATATGGAAAATCCCAAAAGATATTTCGTTTTCTCTAACCAATGTTTTTACTGATGGTTGTATTTGCTTCTTCAGCTTTAAATTCTGTAACTTTCAACAAGCCTAATTCCTCAACTTTTTGCAAAATCTCTTCACCAGCTTTGTGAGGGGGAGGAGGTGTTCTTACTAGCCTATTCTTAATGAACTTTTGTTTATTGCATCTAAATGGATGATCTGGAGGAAGAAATTTTTTGTGATTGTCAAAACAACAAATTTGGCCCCTGTTTGGAAGATAAGATGCATCTGAATCATTGACACAATAAGGACAAGCCAATTTTTTAGCTATGCGCCATCCAGACAACATGCCATGCGCTGGAACATCACTAATGGTCTACATTAAAGCCACTCTCAATACAAAATTCTATTTCTAGACACATCATATATCTAAACCCCATATTCCCAAAGAGGCTACAATTCAGATATCAATGGTTGAAAGAATATATCAATTTTATGCTTCAGATTTGTAGGTCCTAGCACAATCACTGTCAAGATCATATAAGTGTCTTCCATACACATTCATGGAGGCAAATTATAAGGAGAAATTATGATTGGCGATGATGAATATTGTTGACTAGATTGACCAAATGGTTGGAATCCATCTGTTGACAATCCCAACCTAACATTTCGACTTTCATCTACAAACTTAAGATGGGTGTCATTGACATGTTTCTATGCCATTGCATCTGACGGATGATTCATCATTCCATCTTTTTGTTCGTGTTCACCATACCATCTCATATAAGATGCAGTAACATTAAAAGCATATAGTTTTTGAAATCTCGGAGTTAGTGGGAAATAATACATCCACTTCTAGGGTACTAATTTCTATTTCATTGAACATTTTCTAGGCTTGAACCTTGGTTGACCACAAAATTTGTACTCTTGTGATTACACATCATCTCCTCAATATAACATACATCCCAACTTGCAACAATCAATCTTTTAAATAGGCAAACTAAGACCCTTAATAAGTTTCTTCATATTGTAAATACTATCAACCATTGTATGATCAGGAGGCAATGATTCATTATAGTACCATTCAAGAATTTTATCAAAACTACGATCTGAAATATGTCCTTCAGGCTTTCTGTTCAATATTTGAGCAATTGAAGACAATTAGGTCATTGTCTCACAATTTGGCCATAATTCTTGGTCAGTTGACTGTAGTAAGTCAAGAAACTATTTTGCATGTGGGTTAGGTTCTTCTTCAAGATTTTCCCTATTTTTCTCAAAGGTATAACCGGTTGCATCATAAACCATTTGCATGTATGGATTTTAAGCTCCATCCCCATAATTTGCTCCAAATTCAATCCCCCTTCAAATTCATTCAAGTTGACAGATGATTGTGCTTGATCACCCATTGAGGTACTAGAAATCAATGGTTCCCTATGTCGTGTCACTCAAAATAATAATTGGGGATAAACCTTTTTCTCAGTAAATGCCCACTAACTTCATTAATAGGAAGGAAACAATTGTGTTTACACTTTTTACATAGACATCTATTCTTTGGCCCATCCATATATGCAGGTTGAGAACATGCATAATGAATAAAAGCATTAACTCCCTCAAAAAATTCAAAATTAATGAAGCCATTAGGTGTTAATCATCTATAAATCCAAGATCTATCCTGAAAACTCATTTCTGAAAAACTGTTAATTTAAAATAGTGAATCCATAGTCAATATCATTCATATTGGCCAAAGAGTACTATTTATATAAGATAAGAGTTATGAATCAACATAACAAGTTCTTGTTTTGACTCCTACGGGCCTGGTATTTTTCCTCGATAAACCTCACGAGAACTCCATCACGAGTTATGGGTTAAGGTTGATGGGTTGAGATCTAAATCAATTTTAAACTGAAGTTCGAACATATATGTTTGTAATCATATATCTTAATAGAGAATTAATGTTAATAATTTTATATTTAATAGATATTCAATATGTATTAGTGCCAAATATAATAAGTATTCATAAAAATGAATACTTATTTTAATAAATTAGTTTAACATATACAATTTTTTGTAATAAAACCCATGTATAAATTCACACATGAAAAGTAAGTAGAACATAATCAATTCAGAGAGCCTCAAAGAAAAAATGGATTGATATAATTAAGGTAATTGGAACAATAATATAAGTCAAACTCATCCTATATTAATTCATTTATATGTCAAAGTTCATGCCACAAACAAATTACCAAATTATTCCAAGTTTAAAAAAATGTTGTCAAAAACAAATTAACTTACCTCAATCGACAAGCAGAAGGAGCTTCCTGAAGTACATGAAAGAAGATGATGACAAAGCTAAACTGATACAAATTGATTAAAATGTGTGCAAATTCATTGTTGACATTGTCAAAAAAAATAAGGAAATGAATCTTATTTGAATACCTACTAAAGCTTCTCTTCAATCTCGTCCGAAATAGAATTACTACCAAACGACGTCATTCTTACAATAAAGAAGAAAAATGTTAACAGTTTTGCAAGCAAGATATATTAAAACAATCATATAAAACGTATTGAGCATAGTTTAGAAAACGTGAATAACCATGAAACTTATATGAGCATTTAAATTTATAATAAAAAAGTAGATGCATATAAACTTATATGAATCAATTTCACTTACATAAAAATAAAGGAGAATAATAATTCTATTACTATTTTCTAATAATTTTAGTTAGGGTGTAGGAAACATTATATCTATATATCGAACCTACAAATTGATGAAAATTTGTAGGTTTAATAGAGATTCATAGTAAAGGAAACAATATCAATGTTTTAATAAGCCAAGTTCTAAATAGGAGTATGAGAGAAGATGAGAGAAGATTAACTATTTTGTAAGTACATTCATGACGATGATAATATCATTATTGCTAGGACGAGTTCATTAAGAGTGACATTTTATAAGACCCTTGGTTATGTTGGTGATAGCACAACAACTTTTAAGGGATTATACAATTATTAGAAGAAGCTAATATGAAATTGTGTTCTTGTAGGCCAAGAAAAAACAAAAGTTATATTGATACGAGTAATTTGATAAAAAGCAAGTTTGTCATCAATAAAATTGTATTGATAACGGTAATTTGATAAAAATATTATTTTCATTATATTACTAAATGATTGATCATATATAAAATTAACCTTTTGATATTATTAGTTGAGTGTGACAAAGGTTGTGGAGTGAAATTTGGAGACTTATTTGAATTCAGAAGTATTAGCATCCTTAAATACCCTTCCATTAGATGTAATTAGTAGGTAAAACATGTTTGTCATTTGGTAATGTATACGTTTGAGATGATACATAACAATTTTCATTTGTTTCTAAATTGTAAACATTTTTTAAATTTAACTTAAGATTGAACATATATGTTTGTAATCATATATGTTACATAATAAGTTTGATATTTAATTTATATTAAATATGTACTAGTGCCAAATATAGTAAGTATTCATAAAAATTTCAATACTTATTTTAATAAATTGTTTTAACATATACAATTTTAAAAAGATTTGTCTCAAAATTTACACATGAAAAATAAAGAGAAGCTAATAAATTCAGAGAGCATCAATGAAATAACGGATTGACATAATTAAGGTAATTAGAATAATAATATAAGTCAAACTCATCCTATATTAATTCATTGATAAACCGAAGTTCACATCATAAACAAGTTTCAGTTTGTGAAAGCCAAACATCAACCATGAAATACATTCAGATGGGAAGTTCAAACCGCAAACAAAAACCCAAATTAAACTAAGTTCAAAAGAAGCTAGTAAAAAACAAATTCATTTACCTCAATTGACAAATAGAAGGTTCTTCCTAAACGTATGTGAAATAAGAGGATGACGGAGCTAGAATGAAAAAAAAGTAGATGCATATAAATTTAGATGAAGTAATTTCACTTAGACAAGAATAAAGGAGAATAATTTCAACTTTTCAACTTTTCACATCAAACATTGGTCATATTAAAGTCAACAAACAAAACTCACATCTTCACTATAGTATGATAATTTCATTAACGAGCAACCACAGATAAGCAAAGTACAGAAGAAAACAAAAATTTTACTAGAAACTAAAAACACTAAATCAAAGTATGAAGCAACTATGAAATAAAAATAAAGAACAATACAAACAATATATATAATGAGTGATTGCTAGTATAAATATCGGGTTTAACAGGCTAAAAAGAAATACAAAATGTAAAATGCATGTACGTTTATGTGCCGAACTAATAACCTCAATGCAAATGCAATAGAAAAGTTAAAGAGATGTCAAAAGTTGTTCGAAATATAGAAAAAGATTAAGCTAACAAATGAAACTTAAATTTAAAACGAACAAGGTAACAAATGTTATATTGTTTCTTGGAAATAAAAGGATATGGATTTTGAAAAAGTGTAATCACGTTAAATTTATAATTAATGTCACTTGAATTAAATTTATAAGTAATTTTCTTAAAATGCATAATTTACAAAATATTTCATGCATCAAAAAATTTATCTAATATGCATATGATAATAATAGTGCATTCCATTAATTTATAAAAATAAATTAAGCGTTATTATATCATTATTCATATTTATTTATCTCTAATTTGAAACTTTTTCCAAGTTATTCTAGTTAAAATTTAATAATAATTAATTATGATATTTAAATATGTGAAATTGCTATAATATTATGGCATTTATTTAAGTGAAGTTAAGATGTTAAGGCATTGTTAGAAAAAACATCCAGTTTCTATTTACCAATCTCAAATTTGTATATATGATCATTATCATGAAAGTAATTGATAATTATCCTGTTATTTGTATTGTATTTAGACTTTTGGCAATCACCTCTCTTTTAAATCTTAATTGTTTCTTTAACCTCAAATATTATTTTTTTTCCTACTTACAGCTACCAATCGAGCAGTGACAACTCTGAAAATGCTAGGAGGAAACAAAAACAAGTATAATCTTATTATAAGTGATGTTAGCATGCTAGACATGAATATTTTTAAGCTTCTCCAACTTATGGGCCTTCAAATGGACTTATCTGTCATCAGTAAGCAAATACTCTATTTTGCTATGTTTCTATTTCTTTCTTTCTTTTTTGCAATGATATTAGTTATTTTAGTTTAGTTGTTTCTCTAGATTATAAAAACTTTATTATTTTAGAAACGTGATTTTTTGTTGATTATTTTCTATTATAATAATCTTCCTTATTTAAATCCAAATAACTTTGCTATGTCATCTTCACCTTAAGTTTAATAACTACATGACATATTAGGAAAACAACTGTTGGGAGAGGATTAAGAAACTCAAAATTAAGCTAAGAACATTTACATATGCAAGTTGAATCACTTCACAAATAAGGCTAAATTACTTCACAAGTAAGAATAAAATCATCAAATAAGGCTAAACACTAAAAAATATTATTTGATACATTATCCTTAATCATCAAATATGCTCACCCATTAACTCATTCTCTGATACAAATCAACTTCATTTTCACACATTAACAAAATTTTCAAACAAGAGACATTTCATCAAACACTTAATATGCATCAACAAATCATCCCAACTTTACAAACAAATTTTAAAAATGAACCTTCTAATACTAACACAAGTATCTTAAATGTTATTAACCATTCATAAAAATACTCAAACATACAAAACAAAATACTCAAACATACTAAAAAAAAACTCAAATCAAACCAAGGTAAACTTTATACCTCCATGAGTTCGTAAATGGTAGGAGAAGAAACTGAGTTTCTGATGCACCACCAATTGACTACAACACCGACGACAACGTACAACAACTCATCGGAGAAGAAATCACAAAACGGAGGAGAAGAAGAAAGATGAAGCAGAGCCGATGGTGGAGGGGGGAGGGACGCTCGGGTGTGTTTAACTTAATTGAAATAATGTCGTTTGGTGTTCACCTGCAACTAGACGACGTCGTATTGGTTTGAGAGTAAGCGACTTTCCATCACTAACACTTTGTCGGAAAAAGACAAAACTTCACCATTTCGCCACAAATTCCCATCTTAATTGTCGATTGTATTTTTCCATCGTTAAATTATATTTTCCCTCAACTTTTCCGATAGACAAGTAAAAACCATCACAAATTTTTTATTTTCTTGTAGTATTTACCGACGCACACCTTTACTATCGCAAAATTCCATCGTAAATTGATTTCCCGAATAATTTTCCGACCGATATTTCATCCGCCACTAAACGAACTTTTTCCTAACAATCTTGCTGATAGAAATTTTATTTCCATCGGTAATATGCAACGATTTAGATTTTGTCAGTAATTTTATGTTGCAAATTCCAACTTTTCTTTTAGTGAAAGGAAGTTCTTTTAAAACATCAGCTAGAAATTAACCCCTCCTATAATATTTCACTTTTATTACATAAGAAGGCGTAATGCTAACTTGAGTTTAATAACTAAATATTTATAAAAATAATTTAAACCATAAATTTCTTTTTAGAATAAAATTAATGAAAGTTTTTATTTTTACCTTTTATTGTTTTTGTTCCTGTTATTTAAATTATTCATAAAACTTTTAAAATTTAGTGAATTAATATCTTCTTATTTTAATATAATTCACTATTAAAATTAAGTTAAAATGTTATTCCAGATTGCTTAACAATCAGTCTCATAATAAAATGCATTAAAATAATTTGATAACATTTTAATAAAATATTATATTTGATATTTATAATATAAAAATTTTAAAATAATTTCAATTTTTTGAAAAATAAAAACTTTAGATCTTTCATCATGTATAAAAGCACAAAAAAAATTCTGAATTTTACTTAAAATTTTTAAAAGCAATTAATATTTTCCAAACTTTTTTCTGGTATAATTATTACCGACTAATCTGAGTATATATACGTATTAAATAAAATAACTCTTATAGAACAAAACTTAATAATAATAATAATATTTAATTTTGGAAAAATATTATTATGTTTTGATAGATGGAAGTGGTGTATTATTAAATTAACTAATTACACATTTAACAATTTGTAATATAGTTAAAGAAAATTATACATTTAATAGGTCCATGAAATGAATCCATGATTTTGATATTATTAATTTTGAAAAATAAAAATAATATTTAAATAATGATAATAAGAATATTTAATATATAAATTTTAAAACATTTTTAAAAAAAAAATTGAAAAACTTTCATAACTCATCCATATCTTTTACCTTATCTGTATCTTTAACCTATCTGTATCTTTAACCTTTTCAGCGTTGTTTCAGAAGAAGTGTCACCGTAGCAACACTGACTGTTTGAGCAAACCTTGAGAGAAAAGAGACAGGGTTCCACGCGAACGAGGGAAAATGAGAAACGATGAAGACAATGGTAAGGGTTACTGATTTTGGGTAGAACTTAGAAATCTGAGCCCCATGCAGTGATCCCGGCTGGTCCTCACACCAGCTTCCTCCCTCTCTCTCTCTCTCTCTGTTTCTCATCACCATTCACCATATCTCTCTGTCTCTTTCTCTTGCACACGCACATACGCCAATCACACGATAACATGCACCTTATTTGCTTCGATTTTGATGCATAAAACTTTTTCCATCTGAAGAGCTCACATGCTGTCCTTTTTTAATCTTATTTTTCAAAACTCTCATCCGTGACAGGTAAAGTGATAGAAGGAAAATAAACATATATATATATATTAGGCTCTGTCACTTTCATTACATGGGCTCTACAGTTTCTCTGCATGAAGCTTTATATATATTTGCAGAGGGAAAGAGATAGAACTAAACCATGGACACTGAATTCATGGTTGTTAAATGTTCTGATCATATGCTATATATTTATGTATACATAATACCATTCACCAACCTCAAGAGAGAGTTATACGGTAAAGAAGAAGCCAGGAAAGATGGAAAGAAGCAAAGAGTACTGAGAGGGGACCAGAACAGAGTGTTCTTAATTAGAATTCATTCATGACTATAAATGTGCTCTCTTAGCTGGCTTAGCTTGTGGAGCTACGGATTTTAGTTCTGGGTCCACGACAGAGTAAGGTTCAAAAGGTTTCGAGAAGTAGAGGAAACAATAATATGAGATCTCATCTTCAGATTCCATGAAGATGGTGTTCAGCAATGTACGATCACTACTACAGAGAAGTTTACCCTACCAACTGCCGTAGTTCTGTATACAGCAAACCAAAATTTGCTACCAGTCAAAGCAAAGCGTACATAGCTGTTAGTGTATGAATTGAAACTGAATATCAGAATTTGAAGTGACGATAAGTAGTAGTTTTTAGATGATTAGTAATCAGCTTCTTACTGAATTGTACTATATATTTCATAGATGCTGGGACATAGGGGTCTAGGGTAGTCATGCAGATCACCTTTGGCAATTTTAGATGGGACTTAACCAGGAGTTGACCTACAGTGCCAGCAGGCAGGTGCGGAGCCAGGAATTATAAACTCCTGCTTTTATTACACTATTTAAGTAAAAATAATCATATTAAATTTATCATGATTGAGTGTGAAGTTAGAGTTTTAATATTATATTAATTCTGCATAATACAATAACATTAAGTTAGATTTTTAAAATTTCTAGATTTACTTAACTTATGTTGCATCATCAAAATTCTTGAAGGAGATCAAATACGAAATTAGAAACTTCCTAAAACAAGCTCAGAGACAAGATCTCGACAAGTGATAAAAACACATGCAGTTAATATATATACAAAAATATACATGTCTCTAACTGTATAAAGATTAGGGATGCAATGTGATTATTAAACTATGTTATACAACATAGTAATATCCTTCATTTATTAAATCAAGAAATTCAAACCTGGGAAGTAAAGTTGAATAAGTCCCCCCACCCCCTACCACCAGAACTAATTTCTGAGGCTCATTTAACCTAGAGTGAATTCACATCATAATTTGAAGAGCAATTATTTCAAGATAGGCGTATGGCCTACCTCTCAGTAAGACTCTTACACAAATTAATGGGGGGCATTACTCTTTTGAAAAGTAGAACCTGCAAAGTCGTCTGAGCATCTCATTCTCATATGACAAAAGACAATTGATCTCCAAATGAAGATAACTTTGGATCCAGCAAGGGCCTTAGGAACCATAACATTGACATTCCCCGGAATTCGAGGCATTCTAGAAAGGGAAGTGAAATGGTCCATAGATATCTACTGATTACTGACATTGTCAAGTTATAGCTGTCCTACCCATAAAACTTTCTCATGTTTTTCTCGTTAAATCAAACGTTACTCTGGTGCAGGTGGAAAAATACAATTTTTTTATTCTTAATTAATCTTGTATCAACAAAGCGCTTTTTACTTGAGATCTGCAGGTATAGATTCCTAATTGAAGATGAGTAAGTCGAAACATCCAAACGCTAAATCCAAGCTACATTTCATCTTCACTTATATAAGAATACTAATTCATAATCACGACATAAATTCCAATCATCACTGTGATTAGATTAGAGAGAAATTAAGTAGAGAAACCTGCACGACGCACATTTTGAGGTTGTGGTACTGGAGCAGCTAGAAGAAGACTTATCATCAGTTATGTCCACTGCCCTTGGAGGTACACACCATATGTATGTATTCATATAGACAAGATGCTAGAACACCTATGCAAGACTTGGTATGAACGATAATTCAACGTTGGGTTTTTTTACTCATTTTATCTAAGACTAAAGACCATATTTTATGTCTATATAGAGTATTATTGGAAATTGATCTAAATATGCATTGCTGTGGAAAGAGTAAAAGTTTTAGGGAACAAACAGTAACCAAGCAGCTTAAGTTACATATTGGAATTAGTAATAGAGCATAGCTAAGCTAACTATGAATGAATGGCAAAAATAAGCATGTTAATACAATACTAATGAAATAAATATTATGAACGTTTACAACTCTAATCGTATCAACTTGTATTCTAGTAGTTTACTAGTGGCGAATACATATTACGAATGTTCTTTTTGTTTTGTTTTTAATGAATTAATTAGGATATATGACAACATAACTTGTTATTATAATCTCTAATGTCTCACGAAACTTTTTGTCACATTTTCTACTAATGGAACGCTGATTAGCTATCTCAAATCGCTATATTCTTATGTCTTATATGAGGCTTAGCAAGCCAAATATTATAATACATAACAAGTTTATAAAAAATAAGGAAACATGATTTATACTCGAATCCTTTTAAAATTCAAGCCATCTTGTTGTGCTCGTTTGTATATATTTGTTTTAAATAAACAATTTTTACATTTGAAAACTCTTGAAGTCAAGTTAGGATACTCTTATTTTTAATTCATAATTTATTATGATCTTAACCTTTTATCTTAAAGGGTTTCTTGAAAATTACTTTTCAAGTTCTAGTGCTGTCTATTCACTAATCAAGCTCTTCTTTTTCAATTTTCTGTAAGTTAAACACGAGCAAGCATATTTTGGCTAAGTGATGCACTTTGGAGTATCTCTTTGCGTTGTCAAATTGATGCTAAGATACTAGTAAAAGATGGTTGCTTAGCCTTACCATGATACGTAGCTACGTTGACATGTACCACTTCACTACTTAATGTACAAGTTGGATGGATGAGTGGTCTGCGTTTTATCTATTTATAAAATTTTATTATTAATCTATTACTAATAATAGTTTTAACAAGTAATACGATATTAAATAGGAGTTAATCTTTTGAACAAGCGATATAGATTAGAAAGCTTAAAACTACTAATTAGTCTAAATTAAAATAATAAAAAGTAACAACAGTAATTTAAATTAATAAAATTTAAATTGGTAATAAAAAAGATCAATAACTAATATGTAAGTTATTAAAGAAATTTAATCAAATATCAATGTTTAGACAAGTGTTTTCTTTAAAATTACTTTTGATTTCATAATTCAATTAATATAGAATGGATATATTACAATGGACAAATAGGATCTTCTAAACATTGAATCTATACTCTCTCGAAATTTATCTATTTATATATACAAATATAATATCTCTTTGAGTACATTAAGAAATGTTAAATCTCATGAAAGGCTTTAACTTAACACAAAAAAATCATGTAAGTTTCTTTTGAGTACTTCATTGAAACCCTATTTCTTAAGCCATGATTCACTCATAAGCAAGTTTGAGGTGTTAATAAGTGAATTATAACAAAGTATAATTGCTACCATAATTAAATCATGCATTAAAATTAATCAAAAGTAAATCACAAAATATCTCATTTCATAAAATAAAATGAATCAATCTATGAAAAAATAAAAAGATTTTTAATCTAAAAATAGAAGAACATTTATCCATGAATTGTAGCTAAACAGCAAACGAATAGATAAGA
>JANTPM010000001.1:25599914-25613635 GCA_025434745.1 Erythroxylum divaricatum
CAGATGACACCTTGGAACTCCTTGGTGGCATAGTCACCGAACTAGAGCTTGTTTGGGGAGATTGCCATGTCATCCTTTGAGTACTAGTGATTTTTTGCAACTGAAGCTTCTGTTCATAAGCTCTAGCCAAACTCATAGTAGCTGCTAAATCTGGTGGTTTAAGCAGTTGAACATCCAATCTAATGGAATCATCCAATCCCGCCATAAATAATCCCACGTGCAAACTTTCCGGAATGAGCTCATCAGCTCTAGCTAGCTTTTCTTGGAACTGACGCTGATAGTTTTCAACAGTTCCGGTTTGTCGAAGAGTGACTAATTCACCCACTGGATTACTACCTTCCGGTGGTCCAAACCTTTGGAAGCAACTTTTCTGAAATTCTGCCCAAGTCATTGATTTTTTTGCCCTCTTCAATTGATAAAACCACAATTGTGCTTCTCCTAAGAGATGAAAACCTGCTAGTCCCACCCTTTCTGTCTCCAGTGTATTCTGATTTTCAAAGAATTGCTCACAACGGCGAGCCCAAATTAAGGGGTCTTCCGTGCCATCATATGTCGGGAAATCCAATTTTGCATACCTGGGCACTGTGGATTGATGGTTTCTGGTGTGTGGAACAGGCTGTATAGGGCCTTCCTTGGTAGCGGTGGCAGCTGGTCGATCTGTTGTGGGTACAGCCGCACTGCTCTCTTCACTTCCATTGACAGTAGTTTTGTGAACACTGAGTCCTATGCCAGATAGTTCTTGAAAAATCTGGGCAATTTTCTCCCCAAGACGTTGTTCCATAGCTGAAAGCTTGGAGTCGGTAAGGGCTCGTTCTTCTTGCAATAGGTCTCTGATTTCATCGCCCATCGTGTTTGGCTCTGATACCAAATTGTTATGGTCCCGTGTTTGGGATCGAGTCACAGGGCGAGTATACTGTTTTTTTGGTCGACCTATCTTGAATAGAATTTCAGCTCTTCAAAGGGAGGCTGACACCTTAGAGTTCGATAGAGAGAACTCTGATCTCTTATTTGAATAAATCTTGACTTGCTCTTTATTAATTCCGATTGCCTTTAAATAGGCAAGTCTCCTTACAATAATAGAATTCCTACTCTAAGCATGTTTCCTACTTTCGATAATCCTACCTTATTATTATCCTATCAATAATAAGATTCCTACCGTATTATTATCCTAATAAGGAAATAACCATAAAACACCAACTATCTAACAAATTGATAAAAATCCAAATTAATGTTTCTTTCTTTCATACATTTTGCCCAAGAATGCGTCCACAACAAACGGAGTTGAGGAACTAGAAATCACTGATAGAGTCTAAAATTACTCTTAAAAGAAAGCATCAAATCTTCTAATTGAAAACTCAAGTTTGTAGGAAAAATTCAGGATAGCTTGTTCTTATTAAAGGATATAGAGAAGTTCTTAAACTCTTATTCTAATAAGAAAAGTTCCTAACAAATTTAAATTGTATTATAATAAAATTTTATAAGTTTAAGTTCTAAATAATTAGAATAACATAATTATCTTACTACTACTTCCTATTTAATAAGGAATCCTAGCATAATCTAAATTTCAGCCTTTGTTGTCTTTACGGTCAAATCAACTCCCATCCCCCATCCCCCAAATTAAGGCTTGTAGTTAACTAATTTTTCCTCTTTTAATTCTTCTATAGACTTCAAAAAAAATTTAAATCACTTTATAGTTATTAAAATAAACTATTTCCCTATATTGTATACTGAAATTTTACAAAATTATAACTAGGAATGTATTCAAAAGCAGTTTCAAGTCATTTTTGTTTTAAAAAATTTCAGTAGTTTAACTACTCACAAAATGTTAAAAAAAATTGTTCACTAATTATCAAACCTCAAGAACTTTAAAGGTAAATTTAAACCACATAACACTTCTAGAAAGGCAATAATTGCCTTGGTGCAATTAACCCAAGTGTTTAATGTTATTCCTACACTAAAGCACTAGATTATTCATATGATTAAGTTGCTCACATGCTAGCCATAAAGTATCAAATGAAACTTGCCTTTCAATATGATCAGACACCTAGCAAAGGTGTGCAATTGACCAAACTGTTTAATGCTATCATTAGTATGGCCTTAAAAATCAAATAATGAAACTGCCCCCACCTGGTTAAGTCGATCCTTTTCTTCCGAATAGCCAATTCTAACCGTAATGGTGTGGAAACAAGTACATCACAATGACGCTTTGATAAATCAGCATTCCTTATGAGATCCTTAGTCATTAGCAACACACGTAATTTACTTCCGTAAGCCATTCTTTTGCACTCTCTGGTTGTCTGTGCAGCCAACTCTCGAGTAGGACATAATATAACAGCTCTAATCCCAGTACTCAAACGATGCTGTTTGTTCAGGTAGTTTGTCAGAGAAACTTAAAATTGAAAATTCTGGATGAATAGCTATGATAACTCTCGTACCTTGAGTTTCATTATCATGGGGCAAACAAATGCCAAAGTCTTCCCTGATCCAGTAGGAGCACAAGCAAAACATTCCCGGCCCTAAGATAAATGATCAGGATCTTAGTTTAAAAAGAATTAGCTAAACAACTCACCTGTTTGTGAGTTTTGACAACGTGGAACTAGCTAAATGTGTGGTTAAATCTTATTATGCATCAATAGGTAAATGGGAAAAGAGGATAAATGCAGAAGCATAAACAATAAAATGTAACAAACATGAAGACCATACCGATAAGAGGACTGGAATAGCCTGCCTTTGGATTGGGGTTGGCTCTTGAAATCCAAGTTCTGTAAAATTGTTTAGTAAATATAACTCACACCTGTATCTGTGAAAAATGACAGTTCTTATTTCCAAGGATTAGGGAAGTACAGTGAAAAGTTTAACAAGATTAATGGAAGAAACATAATTATAATTCTGATATGCAGCTTAACCTGAACGGAAGTAACCAAAGCACCTCTCATGACATTGAACAAGGGACAAGACATTGGAAAAACATTCAATCCATCCCAAGATAACCAATATGGTACACAGTCCCAAAAAAACTGCATTACAACCCTTTATGATGAATGCAGAAGACCTCTACAAATGAAAGAAACTGTAACGGCTATCACAATATCAATGGCATCAACAATTTTTGAGTTATATATATTACTTGATGGGATCATGAAAAAGGCAAGCTTTTGCAACAAGTTTGATCTTACCTCAGACATTAGAAAAGAGTTTGAGTTTTAAAAAAAGCCTAATTTTACTATTGAAGAAAAGGGACAAGCAAATTGAGATTTGGCAACCCAAAATCAGACCACGGCATCGACATGTCAAGGAAGCAGAGAAACCTACCTCGAATTCAATTCTGCAAAACTTTGAAGTGGAGTAGGAACATTACTACCCGACACATGGATGTTATACTTCTTCCTTAAAAGTGAATCTTCCTAACCTCATAAGTAAAAGAAAAAAATAGAAATCAGAAAAGAAGGAAAATAAAAGGATAACCAGAAAGTTAAGGCACAAACTGTATAATCGAGAAGTGGACAGAAATAATAATAACCTCCAGTTGTTTATTTAATTCCTTTTTCCCCCTCAACGTTCCATCGGTTTGATCTTGTTCATTCTTTTCATCAGTTGCCACACCCGGTACATTTGAGCTCTTAAATACGCTAAACCCCTCCACAGTATCTGTTCCAGTATATTGTTTATCAACAAAGTCAAAGGTTTCAGTTAAAACCAAAAAAGAATCAAAATAAGTGCAAACTCACAACCCAATTACCCGAGCAAGTTATATTTTTTCGCTTCCTCCTCACTTTGGAGACTCTTGCTTCCACTGGTTCAGGAATTACACTTTCAATCAAGTTCGTGTCATTCACTGAAACTGTACGATTACTTTCTTTTTTCTCCTGATTAAAAGAAAACGTCAACAAGAAACCCAGAAGCTTTCAGTTGAGAGAACTCCAAGAAAAATATAGAGAGAAAATACTAAGATATTAAGAGTACCTTAAAACGGGAAATATCGGTAGCGAATTTCTTCTTATCGAAATTGATGCCAGCAAAAAGAAAGGAAGTGTCTTTCTCCATAGCTCAAGACAAGCAACGAAAAGGATTATTGTTGGCCTGAACTTGCTATAGTTGCAGTGAACTCCCAGTTCGATAAAAGACACAATTACCAAAGATGGCGGTGACTCGCAGAGGTACGAGCAGGGCTTATGAAGGGTTTTAGTTGCCCGAAGCCTGTGTGGAAGCATGTGAATTAAATCCATTAACGAATTGAATTCAATTACATTAATGAGATTGAATTGAATTCAATTTACACTGTTTAGAATAAATCTAGTAATATTAGAATTGAATTCAATTACACTGTTTGGAACAAATCTAACAATATTAGAATTGAATTCAATTATTTCATATGACACATATGCCCCTGATAAAAAATAATGTGATTAACTAATAAACATTCACACTTACATAGAGCAACTTATAAACATCAATTTCATTATAAGTAATATGTAACATATTCCTCTATCTCTCTATAAGAATTTATAACTTTTGGTAATAATTTGAAAAAGAATGATTAAATCAAAACTAAATTTATAAAATCATAAAAACTAAATTTTCATAAATTCTTATGAAAATTTATAGAATGAAGTCAATCCAAATTTAAATAAATTAAATATGATTAATTAATTTAGACATAGTCAATAAAAACAAAAATCAAATTGAATAAAATAAAATAAAAAATTTACCTCTATAATTAAAATTTAGAATTTGTAAATCTAAAGCTTAATTAGAATTTTAATTAAAATGATTTAGAATTAAATTTTCATATAAATTTTAGTTATTAGAATATTAAGTTGACAATTATCAATACGAAATTTATTTTTAAAAAACTATCATGTATATTTTTTTAAATAAACAGAAATTTAAGTTCTTATTAATTAAGATTTAATTAAAATAATTTTTATAATAAACATGCGTGTTTAAAGTTTTTTTACAAAATATCAAACTTTAAAATGAAAATGGAGTGATTTGAGGTTAAAAACGTAAACTGAAACCCCTGTGTTATCTTCGACCCTTCTCTGCAAAAACCCAAAAGACATAGAGAGAGAGAGAGAGAGAGGAGTTAACCAAACAAGATGGAGAGAATGAGGAGTGAAGTCTTCCAAGAACAAGAAAGCCTCGTCAACAACAACACTCTCTCATGATTCACCCTGCCAAGACCCTTCCTTGGGCTTCAATCTTCTCCGTCTCGACAACTTCTGTTATACCTCCGATCACCACCACAAAACCAGCAGTCCTTATATTTCAATTCACGTGAATTATTGCGTGAATTGAATTTACAAAGTGAGGTGGGTTTCAACCCACACATGAATTGAATTGGTGTCTTTGTTTTTGTTCCAAACAAGTGAATTGAATTCAATCTCAAGATTGAATTCAATTCACGACATTCCAAACAGGCTGTAAATCTTGGGATATGATCTCATTTAAAAGTACATAATTTGATAAGAAAATGTAGCAAAAATTACTATAAGTAATAAGAAAGGGAATTAATAATCTGTTGTGTCAAATAATGGATATTTAGGGTGGTTAACAATTTGTTTAATTGTTTGCCTTGTTATGGATTCTTTTGAATGTACTTATTAATTAAGAACATAGTATTAATGCTGATATTAATTACAATTTACAAGCATTCTAATCCTATTCATTAATTCAAGAATTTTTTTATCCAAATATTTTTAAAAATTCTGAAAGGAACAGGTGGTGCTTTGGTGTACGCACTTCCTCACTTAGATGTTGACTGTCATTTACAAAAATAAACCTTTAAAAAACATCAACATGTCTTTGCTATTTTATCCCGAGTCTTGTTACTCTCTTCTCGTCCTGTAATGGAAAGACGTCCAAATTCAGACGAACCGTGTCTACATTAATGATTGTCGCCAGGTAAAGATGGCATATTGCCGTCCGAGATTACAATGAAATTTAAGGTTGACAAAATTAGTCACAACATGAGTGTTTATTTAATATTGTTGATCGCTAGCTTTTATAAAAGCTTGGGATCGAGTGCAATGGAGTTTTGATAAGATAATGGTCTCTAGAACAGTGGAACTACATTATCATAGCTTTTTTCGCCTACGACTAAAACAAGAAACATCAATTATACCTCACTCAAAACGTTTTTGTTCCGTTGCAAACATCGTCTTTGTTCTGCTAATTTAATAGCCAGGGTTGTTGACTTGAAGCTGTTAAATTATTAGAATATTACAAATTACAATACTTCCCCTGGTCTCAAACTCTAGTGACTATAAATAGTAATTAAAGCAGATATTTCTTGTTTTTAAAGCCAATAAGATCCATTTTTGGAATTTAGCTACTACTGTTATCATCGATGTCTAGAAAGAATTTCTGAGACGGGAAATTTTTTAAGTTTTAAATTACAACTAATATAGGCTAGTGGAAATTTCATATGGGTTTTTGCACTGATCAATCAAGACGAAGACATGAGCCATTTATAAAAGCTAAAAAGAGGGAAATGCATATTAGAATAATACGTAACAGCTTGAAGAAGCTAGCTAGCTACTTGGATCCTTTTCATCTAGTTATATATTTTGTGTCAATTACCAGACACCACAACAACAAATTTCTTGCTGAATCTAAAGAAACAAGTAAAATAATATCAAATTGAGAACGAAATCAATCTCCTTTGGCATGTTCAGTATTAGGAATTTGATTGAGGAATATAACTCCATATAATATGTGAGTAAACTTTTGCGTAAGTACGTGTGTTAATTTATAATGAAACGACAAAGCAGTGGTCTTAATTACGGGAAAGTCAAACTATGAACTATATTAAAAATTGAAGAACCAAATGATATGGAGTTGATTAAACATTAAAAAAGACGGAAGAAATTGAAAAATAAAAAACAACACTTCTAAATATTCTCGTGGCCGAGCTGTTGGAGTCAGTGAGCGTTGCCGATCTTTTACATTAATTCTATCTAATGAAAACCATTGGCATACTGATTATATATAAGTTTATGTTTTGATGTTGCTTTCTTTAAGAACATAAAGAAAAAAGTAAGCCAAAGTGCATCTTTTCTTTAGCATTGAAACCATAAGATATAAGATTTTGTTCAACGTAATTATAGAGTAATAATCTATATGTATTATTGAAAATAAATTACTTATAGATTTTGATTTTTGTTTTCTACAAATTAAAGGACTTGTTGGAAAATCTTTATCCACTTTTTATTCTTGTTTTCTTATTTATTCTATTTAATTTTAAAACAAATTTTTTTATATTTAAAAATTGTTGAAACTATTATACACTACAGTAAAAGTATTTCAGGCAACAAACAAATACATTACTATAATTATAATTATTGTTGCCTTTTTATTAAGGCAATAAAATTCATATCGTTATATAAAACGGCGCTGTTCATAACAACAAAAGGAACTTTTAGCATCAAAATTTTTTAGTTGTTAAAATTCCTTCATTCTTCGTTGATAATATTTAGTGACAATATTAAATCATCTCCCCAAATCGTCACAAAATTCTAGTAGCCAAATACTATAGCAAAAAGGGAGCTGCGACGATATGGGAAATAGTCGTAAATGATATTTTGGTACACTTAGTTTTTGTAGCTAAAGGTTATTAACTACGTTACTATTAACTTAGCTAATAATATTTAGGGAAGAATTTGTAATCGTCATCCAAAATTATTAATGATTATATAGCAGATGTAGCCAAAATTTTTTAGCTACGTTTTTTGAAATGTAGCTAAAATTTATTGGTGACATTTTTTAATACATAGCTAAAAGTTTTTGGCAACGATTTTAAAAATGTAGGCAAATAATTTTAGTAACATTTTTAATTTTTTAATAAACATTATTAACAAAAATATTATCATGTTAATTATAATTATTGATGACATTTTTAATCGCATGTTATAGCATGTAATATTTATATTTTTTGTTTTATAATTTATTATACAAAAATATAATTAAAAATAATTATAAGTTAGAAGCATTTTATATAAATAATTAAATATCATTAAATGTTAAATACAAACGTTAACAAAAATAGTTATGTTCAAACTAAAAATTGTTTTCATCATCATTACTACTTGTGTCATTCGGGTCAAGTGTTTGTTTAACCATTTTTTCAAGCTTGGCTAACTTTCGTTTATTATATTCTAACTTTTGTTCATTAGAATCTAATTTAGTCTTAAGCGACTGATTCTCCTATTTAAGATGACCAACATATGCTAGTTTTGATAAGAATAAAGCAATTGGTTTAGGGCTAAACGTAAAACCTTCAATGTAGTCGGATCTTGTACCAAGCATGTTGTTACAAATTTCATATACATTTAACTCATTTCTATCAGACAATGATCTTTGCAATAACTCCTGCATCATTTTATAAATAAACTTATAATTTAAAGAAAAATTTCTATTTACATAGTTATTTTGTGCTTCTTCTGACATCCACCATTGACCTTCCTTATAGTGAGTGGGTTTGTATAACGTGATCCTATCATACTCTTCTTCATATAGTTCCTTCTCATACTGTTTTATAAAAAGAAAATTGAAAACACAATCAATAATATTATATTTACTTATATAATTATAACTTCCAAACAAAGAACTTAGATATTCATTTCACACGACAACAAATGATTTATAGTCTTAGTTGTGAGGAGTTTTCATTTTTTTCCTCTGTTAATCTTGGCTTTCTCACACTCTTCCTAAATAAAGAAAATAAATAATCATCAAATTGTGTAACTAAGTTAATGGAATAAAATGTGAAGAGAAAGAAGTCAAACCTTAACGTTAGCAGAGGCCCAATAATCACGCATTTGGCTTCAACTTTTTGAATACATCTATTCAAAAACATGTCTCCTTGCCTCATCATTAGAAAGAAAAGATTTGTATTATTTATGTAGTCAATAATGATGATCCTTGGTTTTTTGTTTCAATAGTGAAGTCATGTAGCTTAAAACTTTAGGGTTGTCGATATCAACAATATTGAGTTTTATATGTGAACAACAAGTAAAAGTGAAAATTGTCTTTAAATAAGTAAAAAAGGCATATAATTAAAAAAGTTGAGAAATTACTGAAACTTTGTCGAAAATATTCTGTAGTAAGTTGTCTTCCTTTAACTGCTTGACATGTTAAAGGCAAGGTAGGGCAATTTAGTCCTAGCAATAACCCTAGCTTATTACACAATTTTGTCGATTAGATATTGTCAACAGGACAACCTTGCAAGGTATCAATATTTACAGACAACTTGTTGTTCATTATAACATTCATACATTGCAACTCAGAACCTTTAGTGATACCTCTACCTCTTTTTCTGATGCTAGTATTAGAACCTGACAATAAAAGAATAATGATAAGAAAAAAATACATTAAACATGTAAATATATATTTGAACATAAGACGAATTATAGGTGATAAAGATTAATAGACCTAAAGAACCCTTAGTAGTAGTTGAGGTAGATGGAGGTTGTTGTTGACTGGCTTCATTAGTGGATGAAGTCGATTATTGTTATTGGCTAGGATTGGATTAATCTGGTTGTTGTGGGGGAGGAACAATTCTGATAATTTCCACGTTCTTTCCTTTGTTTCTACCATGTGCCATTATATTTAATATCTATAACTCAAATATCAACCTTATGCGTAAACATAAGTCAAACATCAACAATATGCATAAACATACCTCAAAGATCAACATTCCACATAAACATAACTCAAAAATGAACATTCCATATTATCATAACTCAAATATGAACAATATGCATAAATAAAACTCAAACATTAACAATCCACATAAACATAACTCAAATATCAACATTCCACATTATCATAACTTAAACATCAACATTTCACATTATCATAACTCAAACATCAACATTCCGCATAAACATAAGTCAAACATAAACATTTCGTATAAACATATCTCACACAATAACATTCTGTTTAAACGTAATTCAAATATCAACATTCTGCATTAACGTAACTCAAATATCAATAATATGAATAGACATAACTTAAACATCAACAATTCACATCATCATAACTCAAACACCAACATTCTTCATTAACATAACTCAAATATCAACATTATGCATAAACATAAGTCAAACATCAACAATTCGCATAAACAAAACTCAAATATCAATAATTCGCATAAATATAAGTCAACATTAACAAACACTAAAAAAAAGGACTTTTTACATCCTTTTCTTTTCAGTATTGAAATTCCATTAAACATGTAAACTTTATTTACGCATTCATTTATCCATTTTTAAAATTAATTATTAAAATTCCATTAGACATGCAAACTTTACAAAAAGAACATTACAACTTTCAACCTTCTTTAAATGCACCTATGTTTAATTTGAAAAATAACATTACACATATGTTTAATTTGTAAAAAGAACTCCAACCTTCTAATATTAAATTCAAATAACCAAGCTTTTTCAAATAACTTTGAATATGATTTAGATTGTAACACTAAATTCGAATGCTAATGCTAAATTTAATTAAATAAAAACCTAAAATCCCAATTACAATAATAAGCAATGAAGTAAATATGCTTTGAAGTAATCTAATTACAAAACAAATTACTTTGAAAGGTAATTCGTTCCCTATCAAAACAGAACACTAAAGACCTATAATAACTTTCATTGAATCAAAACAACCAATGTTATTACTAAATAAAGAAGAATAGACACTAAAAATCTAAGAACAAAACATAACCTATAACTTACCATTACTAAAATTTTAACCACTTTGTGACAGTGTTGGGCTCACGATAGTTTGTGAGTGATGAGAACTTCGATAGACAGTGAGGAGTAGGGGAAGCATGATTTGTGAGTGACATCAGAGATTCAAAGTGAACTTTAGTCAAACATCTTATGGGCAATAGTAAAACAAAGTTCCTAACACATTTTCACCTTCAATCAATCCATTCAACACACATTGCTGATAAGATCTTATCTTCTTATATTATTTGATATTATCTCCTTTATTTTTTATTTATTTTAGTGCTTAATTATGAAAATTAATGTTTGTTTTATTTTAGGATACGAAAAATGGAGATTGCATTAAATTAGGATTCTATCGATGATAATCATAAATTTTTGATGAAGTGAAGAGATTGTTGTGATGGATAAGGCTGATCAATTGAAGAGTTGGAGTTTAATTGAGAAACTTCTTCTTATCCCTATCATGTAGGAATTTGAATTTGAATTTGAATTTGTTTTAGATTAACTTCTTTGAAATTTAGAATTAGATTAGGATTAGATTAGAAAATCCTATAGAAGGGATGTTCCTTACAGTAGAAAGACCAGGGGTGGACAAAGTGGAAGTGAGAATGTCAGCTTGAGTAGTACTCAACGCAATTGTTTATCTTTCTCCCATTTTTGTTATTATAGCAAAAGCCATGTGTGGCTAAACTTATCGTTCTAATTTAAGGGGATTTGATATTCTAGTTGTAACCTTCTGAGGTTTTAGGTTCTTAACTTTTATTCCTATTTTAATTCAAGTATTTCTTGTTTTGAGTTCTCATATTTTATAAATGATTATTATTTGGTTAATCTAACAATTTAATTTAATATTAATTATTTTATCGCTATCTAGGAATTTAATGATCCGTAATTGTCATGAAAGATTGATACAAGTATCAAATAGGTTATTTGTGAATTTCTATATTTAAGTATGATAAATAAGAAAACAAAATTGAATAATTGCAACTATCTCGATTGTTTAAGTTAAGGTTAGTCTTTTTCACTAAACTCAGTGCTATCATTTATTTGATATAGAATGCTATCACACCCAGTCAATGGATGATAAGTATTAGTTTGGATGCTAGGTTTGAGCCAATTAATTTAGAAAAATTTGAGACTTATTACGACTATTCTAATATGTTTTGGACTAATTGCTTGAATCTTCAAAATATTCCTTTTAGACCAATGATCATTGTTACAATTATATGATATCTTTCCTTTGAATCAGAGCTTGGTAATCTTGACTTTCTCACTTTTATATTTAGTTGATTTTATTTGATTTCTTATTAATTTTAGTTAATCAGTTACTTAAACAAAATCCCTTTTTAATTTTATTACTTAAATTAAGAAACTAGTGTTTAGTCTTTAGATATTCGACTTGGTTCCACGATTACTACAAAATGTTTGGAGAATCAGAATTATTTTGAAGGCTTTGATAACCTGACCAAAATTTATTGCCATTGTCAGGGATTAGTTTCTTAGTTTCTTTGCATTTTTACAGTTATTGCTAACCTCTTGTCTTGTATGACTTGTGCTTCTCAGACAGGTAAATTGCAATATAATCCAAAAATTAAGAAGACAATGAGTTGTTTAAGAAAAGAGACTAAGCAAGGAAACATTCGTTCATCTTAGACTTGAAAGTTGAAGTAGATCTAACAATCGATGAAGACTTTAAGTTTCAGAAAGAAGATGAAAATATGGCAAATCTTAACCCTAGAGTGTTGTAGGAGTTATCAACATCGAATTTGAATCAACAACCTTTATGCATTCAATTTCTAGATGTTGAGGTCGATTTCAAATTGAAATCTGGTTTGATTCACTTACTATGTAGCACCTCACTCCCGCAAGACCCAGACCCAAAATCGATGGTGATATCCGAGACTGTGCCCCACGAGGGTGGTGTGTTAATCACTCGATCAATCAAAATTTGGTATATTTTTTTTCTTTTTCATAGACACACATGCGGAAGTCAAATAATCAAATAGGACATAAGCCCTTTTTCAATCATACAAGGCCATTTACAAAATTCTCATATGGCCATTTGGCCCTTTCACAAATACAACACTTGAGTCATTTCAACATACAATTTAATACAAAAATATAGACATGTAATGCAGACGCGAACTGATCCTGACTCCTAACCTTCACTTGAATCCTGCAAATATACTCTCATTGGCCTAATGGGGTATTCTTCTGATCCTGAAAAAAAATAATTGCAATTTTTGGGTGAGTTTTGCAAACTCAGTGAGTGACCATCATCGATGGCTTAGTCGAATCAGAATACCAGCCCGTAGGCTTAGTCGAATCACAATACTCACGGAGCATAGCTCTACGTGGAAACGCTTCAAACAAGCAACTCAAGTCACAACGCCTTTATATTTTATGCATTCATACCATAGAATGCATCACTTACATTGCATGCACTTATTCGATCACATTCACTTATCATCGGACCGTAGCCCAGCATTCAACATATAGTTGAGTATTCACTCTTTCTCTTGCATGCAATGCACATTCTGAAAACACTTATTTCATCTTATCCACATATAATGAACACTTCAATAATTCAGATCATTCATCTCAGAACAAATCATTCACATATCACATTATTACCCACCTAGTTGGCTTGCAAAACTTTCAGTCAAATTTGTCTTTCCCCTTGTTCTTGGGTAGGATTCTCTTGGTTTCCTAATACAAACAAAATCTCATTCAATAGAAATCTACTTAAAAATCTCATAAAGAAAAATCTCCAAATTTGATTATAGAACATTTAAACCCAACCAATTTCTAAACTCCATAAGCTAGAATCCTTCAAAAAATCCAAAAGAGTCAAAAAGGTCTTACCTTGATTCATCACCAAAAAAAAAGAGATCTTTAGCTCAAATGGAAACTCTTATCTTCCTCTTCCTTATTCTCTTCTTGAACAACTTTAAAATCTCCCTTAAAGGTTAAGAAAATTAAAACCCT
>JANTPM010000001.1:25630254-25640528 GCA_025434745.1 Erythroxylum divaricatum
ATATAAATATTCTTCCTCAACACTGTACAGTGTTGAGTCGACTATAAGAAATTCTTTATACTATTTTACTCTTACATACTAAAGTAGGCGATCGGATGTCCTTGTTAAGGGCACTCTGATGTGTCAATTTGTATGAGAAATGAATCTATAAAATATGGAAGTGCAAACAGTGGGATGATTATAAGTGCCTGCTTTAAGGAATTAAATATTGGGGTTGCCTTTGGATTCCACACCAAAGCATCTTTCGTCAGGAATTGGTCGAAGGGAGCAACTATGGAGGAGGAATATTTATTTAGCCAAGAAACGGCAGCAGTAGGAGTAGCCCGTGATGCCGAGAAATTACCTGGACCTTGTCAGGATCCACAGCCTCGCCTATTGTTGAGACACTAAAACCAAATTCTCATTTGAATAACTTAGCAAATAAAGAGTGACATTGGCGATTGAGAAATAGTACCTGTAGGTGTTCAAGGTGTTGTTCTCGGGAAGAGCTATATTTACAGAACGTTTATATTAAAGTTTATGTTAACAGAAAAAGTCACACGTAGCATAAAATAATATTATTTTAACGATATAATGGGTCTCACTCTATCACTTAATCACCACTTGATACTATAGAACTTATATTTTAAAAATTATTTATTAAAATTATTAAGTTATTAAAATACGAGGGACTCATTTTTAAATTTAACCTAAATTTATTTAACTAAACTAATTAATTGTACCATTAACTGACCTAATTAATCTTTTAACTAATTAACCCTAAAATTTAAAAATCTACTAAAGTCCCTAACCTAAATCCCTAATCTCTAATTCAGTTAAATCCTTAATCCTTATCTCACCAGATACTCAACATCTCCGTCTTCCCCTTCAATGGGTTGTCTCTCTCCTTCATTGCAAAGTCTCCCTCATTCGCCGCCCTTGACCACCTTCATTGTCGCTGTCATTCACTAGTGCTCCACTTGGCTCTTGAGAGAGAAAAGGTAAGTCTCTTGCTCTGAACGTATATCAATCGAGTTTCCTAGAGCTGCTGTCTTATGTTTCTTACCCCCAACATTTTCCCAAACAGTGTGATTGAAAAGTTTTAGCTTTTCAATTATATAACATAATTTGTCACTGTCTTTCATGCTTGATCATATCTACAACTGTTTTATACGTGCTTCCACAAATTCTTATGAAGGTTTAATCAATTTGGTCATTTTTTAAAATATATAGCAGCTTATATATACGATTGGACCATCTCTGCGCATGTGTGTGTATATATATATATATGGTTACACGAACATGTATGGATCATCTCTGTATTTGGTGTAAGCATATGAAGACCACCGAATATTATAATTATGACAAACATTTATCATCTGTTGGTTACTAGTCTTCCATTTCAGTTTGCAAGCTAAGAATACAAGGACTAGCTGCATATATACGTGGGATATAGGCTTAAAAGTTGTATCATATAGCATAATTTCTTGAGATGTATAGGGAAATAACAATATCATTTAAGAATGAACAAAAAATATTTAATAATAAAAGCCTTATTTGTAATACAGAATTTCTCATCACATTCTTAGAAGAAAAATGGTTAATTATGTTTTATTTTTTTGGATTGATGTTTTCTTTCTTGGAAAATTTACATTGTGATTTTCTTTAGTATCTATGTGGATGGAGTCGTCGTCATCTACTAAAACAATAATAAGTTCAAATACATGGTTTACTATTGCGTGTTAAAAGGCACTCTAAGGACTTCATAGAGTGATTATAATTCTAGTTGGATATTCTTTGGATGCCCTAACTATCCTGTGAGAATTTATCTGTTATTTGATTAAAAAAATTGTGTTTAAAGTTTATATAATGAATAAAATATTTTAGGTTGGGAGATGCAAATTTTTCAAATGATACAATGGCAAATTTATAGAGAGATCCATTGAAATGATTCAAAAATTAGAGACAGGGGTTAAAACACGCATAATGAAGGAGTTTAAAAAACAAATAAAGCTCATGAAGGAGGACATAAATTTATTGAGAAAACAGAAAAAGAAAAGAAATTTTTTTAATGAACATTGTAATAGGATTCTTTGTAGTTTTGGTATTTGTTATTTTCAACTATATTAAAGGAAAATTGTATTGCAACTCATTTATATATGAATTATGTAATGTACAACTATATTATATAAGAATTATTTATATATGAACTATGTATTGGTACTTAATTATTTTTCAACTTTTCTTCTCTACGAAGCAATGGTTAATTAAGTAAAATAAACATTTGCATATAAAATCAATACACATTGAAGAGTTTAGTCCATATAAATTGAAGGTAAAGTATAAACATGACATTGATTTGATTTATGTAAATTCTGCAATTCATATTGGTCAAGCGAAAAAAGATATGTGAAATATGAACAATTTGTCTATACAAAACAAACATTATTAATATTATCACTATGTCAATAAAACATACATCTAAAAGCCAATGAGACAACTATCAAAAAGTCAGAGGCATTATTAATCAATAATGTTTCCCTCATTTATAACTGACTGCAAAACTTATTCTTTTGATAATTATGTTAATGACATTCTCCTTTTAATATCTTGAGCTTGTAACTATTTTGAAGTAATATTATAGTGTCCTATGAATTGTAGACCCCTTGGTTTAAATGATTACTAGAATGTGTGTGGAGTAACATCTCAAAACTTTCTTTTATTGACATGTTCAGAGTTACCAATATAGCAATTTGAAGATAAAATATTAGAAATACATTTGCTAATTATTTTTGCTAAGATAAATTGATAAAAAACGCACTACTACAATATCACTTTATTGACTAAAACTAGCATTATCATAAACTTTGTTTACACTGGTTAACTATTTTTATGCTGAAAATAATTTTTTTAGTCATTAAAGCCTGAAATAATTGATAAAAAAAGAATAGTTATATATCTATGAAGATACCTCTGTGATAACTTGATTAAGGCAATGATAAAAATCAGTTATTGCAAGTTTTATAATCTGTATTCATATGATTAAAGTAAGGTGTACACTTTTTTTTTTAAGAAAGTAACATTAAAGTAAGTTGTACACACTTATGAAAAAGACTCAATAGGCGTTTGGGCCATCCTTGTTGCATTTTCTAGAATTATGACCAAAATTTTCACATTTCTAAAATCTCTACACTTGTTCTTTCCAGGTCAATTTGCTTGGATTTGTAATTTTTTTGACTCATTTTGCTACCTCCTTCTTGCAATTTTCTATCTACCAGGCATAACTCTTTTAGTTGGAGGATGTACCACCTCGTCATTAGTTGAAGTCCATAATATTTCACCTCTAACAATTTATAATATGTGTTCATATAAACTTATGAACTGACCCTTCCTATAATATGAATCTACGAATGTGTTACCATTATTCTAATTGTCTCAGCATGCTAATCACTAGTATGTCCCTAACCAGAAGAGTCTATCTATTAAAAGTTTCATTCATATAGTTGTCAACTATCAGGCATTTGAATTCAAAGGCTAAAGCACATCTAGGCCTTATTTTGTCAAGCATCTTTAGTTGCTAGTTGAAATCTTCAACATAGGTAGACTATGTATAATTCTATAACTATCTTCAGAGATCCTTTCCTTTCCAATTTCTATACTAATTATGATGTATATGTATGGCATACATTTGGTAAGCTACATTTGACAAAGTCTTATTTATAGCCGTGAACAATACGTAAACCAAATTAAATATACATTGCTCATATTAGAAATGATTGTAAGTACTTTACCATCATCCAATTCCAAATTAAATGCTAACAAATTTATGAACCAAGTCCACAAACTTATGTTTTCTACCTCCACTATTGCCTAGGCTAATGAATATATTCCTCTATCACTATCCTTACCTACTACACTCAACAATTAGCCTTGAAACTTCATCTTTAGGAAACAATCATCAATCTCAAAATTTGGTATTAAATGCTTCCATCCTCTTTTCTTGGCATAAAATAAATGTATAATCTTCTGAACTACAATAAAATATAAAGAAGTGTTAATATAATGTATAACATAAGAAAATGAAATATATACAAGTTAATGAAAATTTTGATTTATCAATACCCATAGCAATGAACTCTCCTGATTCTTTGATAATTATAACTCCACCGTTGATCCACAATTGCTTATCTTCAACTCATACATAACCTTGTAACTTCACAAATTCATTAATATAATTTGTTGCTCTCTCTTTCCTCAATCTCATCTTTGCTCTTCTACATATGCTTCAACAAACAAAAATACTGTTTTTTTTTCTCTACACTTTTGGATCATTTTCTTGGTTGAAATACTTGGGTTCTCAAGAATTCTATCTTTGAAGTGTCTTATTAAGAATTGCTCGGAAACCAATTTTGATTTGTTTGTTGTGAAGCAATTGTGATCAGTTCTGTAAGCTTTAACTTTGAAACATCTACCATTCTTATCATATCTAGCACACAAAACCCATGGGCATCCATCAATACACCCAATTTTAATCTGATTACTCTCACAATTTTTTAACTATAAATTGTGTCTTGTTTATACTATATAATCAACAATAATATCTTTAAATTCTTTTACAGTCTCAAACTTCATTCTTAATGTAACATCCTGTTTTCATACTAAGGGTTAAAACCCTAAAATACGATACATGTGAGATAGTAATGAGAGATTAGAAAAGTACATTTCATACTCAGGCATAATGTTAGCATATACACACATGAACTGGTATATTGCACACATTACAATGAATTGCTCATATACTCATTTGATATCTTCTGGGTATAAATGATTGTTTTAATGTGATTATGATATGAATAGAGAATATTTTGCCTTAAAAATTGAACTGGTGAATTAAATTATTTATTTAGAATTTTTGGTGATAATTGAGAATTTTCTAAAATTGTGGGTATTTTTGGACTAAGAAAGATGTCAAGTAGCAAGAAAATTGATAAATGACAGTAGAAAGAAATGTTATGACAGTAGAAATTACTGATAAGTGACATTAAGATTTAATAACAAGTGTCATTAAAAATTGGGAGACAATTGGATTAGAACTTGGAGACAAATGGACTGAGCAATTAAGTGTTATTTAGCATAAATCATTTAAGTGGCAGGTGTCATGACAAGTGGCAGGTGTCATGACAAGTGTCATGACACCCACCAAGTATTTTAAAGCCACATTATTGTCCAATTGAAAGACAATTTCATGTCTTTCATTCCTACCAAAAACACTCTTATCTCTTTCATTCTTCCCTTCATCTACGAAGCTCTTACCACCCTCATCATGTTGATTTTTTGTCCAACTCTTTCAATTTGTTTCTTCAAGATTCGTTGTCTTCTCCATCTTGTTACTAAAAGACCTAACCCTTTTACCTTGAATGATGATGATGATTGTGTATGTTGGAGAAGCTAGGGTTAAGTGTGATTTGAAGACATTGAAGCTAAACAAGTATAAGCATTAACTTTTCTTGATTTGTTGAATGAAGCATATTTGATAATAGTTAGAGGTTAAATGGACATAAAATGGTATTTTATCTATGCTGGAATGTGGGTAAAGAAATGAATACATTGATGTCTTAATTTTACATGTATGATGATTAATGATTCATAAAGTGATGTAGAGTTGATTTAAAGTTAGAATGAATCCTATAAAATGAGGTAGAAAAAAGTGCAAAAAAATTGATTTGTGAATGGACATTTCATGTTCTGTTTTTGGTGTATAAAAACGTAGATCATTAGTTGTTTTAGAAATAGATTGGATTGAGTAATGAAGTTAAAGAAAAAAGTATAGTGCCTTGAAAAGAGAATAACTAGGATAAAAGTTTAGAGGAAAAATTATAATGATGATCAAGAGTGCTGGAAAATGTGCAGATGCAGTATTTTCACTAAACATACATCTGCATTTTAACCATATCTTGATATATAGACATCCAAATGGGATGAATGTAAGTTTAAATTAAATTAGAGACATATGGATACAAATTTCATAAGTAATCGATTTTGAATTTTGTCTTTAAGAGTTTCAAAATTTGGCTTGAAGTTGAGTTTTTTTATTCTATCGTAGTTTGGTAACATTGTGAAATATTTTAGGTATAACTTGTAGAATACTGAACCAAATTGCATGAAATTAGTGTCATTAGAAACTTAAGACATAAATAAGCAATTTTTTAGATAATGTTTTGCCTAAATCCTTCATTTTTCATGTCAAAATGACCATGAAAAATTGACCCAAATGTTTGTTTTAAAAAAAGCCAGAAGGAAGCTTGAATAAAAGGTAGTACACGATCATGCACAAGCACAATCATGACAAAATAGGCCATTAAGGGATTGCACAATCGTGACAATAGAGGATCAACTAGAAGTGCACGATCGTGCACAGTGAAGGTATACTGTTGTTTGACAGCTTTGAACACCCTTCACTCTTTTGACCATAACTTCTCCTGCAGATCTCTGATTGACTTGAAATTTGGACTACAAACTCCTCACACGTTGCTCTTCCTCTACACCAAATTTTATTGTCATTTGAGTTCATTAAGAATATATTGTTGTTTACTAAATATTCAAGTCTAGAATTTTAGAGATGTTATATAAGTGAACGAGAGTTTGGATTTTGTATGAATATATAATGTTAGAGTAACATTGGTAAATGATTGATTGATATATTACAATTTATTGAGGTGTTAACTTAAGTTCAAATTAGACATATATGAGTTTTGAAGTATGAATGATCATAAGATGTGAATTAAGGAAATATACCTAGAATAGTCATTGAGCATGCATTATACACAACATATATACATATGTATGTGATTGAGTGTTCGTAAGATTATGCAATTAATAATGTGTGTAAATGTGTATTGCATAATGATGATACATGATAGAACGTCCGCATCCAGACGTTTTCAGATCATGGAAGCTAATGTTAATCCGGAGTGTACTATAAATCGATCTAGATGGTTTCATTTTATTGTTTGTTCTGTTTTAAATTACTGCATTTAATTACTACTAATATGATTGATATGCAATGTGAATGTGTTGATTTCGGACTTTGAAAGTTTGAGGCGTTTGATATGTGAACTATATATATTGGAAGTGCTTCTTGTATGTCAATCTAACTGAAATAAGTGTATTCAACATTTTTGTTGAATGTCGAACCAAGGTCTGATGATAAATATGTTTTGAATGTGAAACTGAAATCTGATGACTGTTGAAAATATGTAAATGTGATGCATTTCATTACATGAATGCATGAAAGAAAAAAAACAGTTGTGATCGGAGTTGCCAGTAAAAAGAGCTTAAAGTTTAGAATGTGAAAAGAGCCTTTGGTTCGGTTGCTATTGTACCCGGCATCCATTAAGAGATATAGAACATTATCTGATATAGCTTGGTATCTACAAGGGATATAAACTAGTAAAAAGGCACTCGATCACAACAAAGTAATAAATGAAAGTGAGTCTCATATGCATTTCATTGATAATTGATATGTACATTTTAAATGATCAAGATGATCCGTTTGACTGCTCTGAATGTGATATGTGAAGTAAGTGATATGTGATGCTACATAATAAATGAAATGTATGTGACTCAACATGTTAAATTGATAAAGTAATGTAAATTATGTGATAATATGAATTGATCTGTTATATGATTGAGTGAGTCATCAAGGATAGTCCACTCATTGAATTTGCAAAACTCATCTCAATATTGCAAAATTATTTTTCAGACTTAGAGAAGATCTCCAGTTAAACAAATTGGAGTCTAGCCATTGGACCCAGATCTCTTAGTGGGATTTTTGACTTATAAAATAAAATTAAATGAGGAAATCGTGGTGAATTCTGCAAGTACAAAGAAATTGAGAGTGAACAATTTGATATAAGTCTGCAAGTACAAAGAAATTGAGACTTATTTTTGGTTTTGGATGACTTGAGTTTTGAGTAAATGTGTATGTGCTATGAAATTGAGAGTGAACAATTTGATATAAATGGAAGTTGCAAAGCAAGAAATAAATAGTGAAACTGTGAGATTTTGGATAATTGTAAGTTTGAAAGTGTTTGGGGTGAATAGTAGCAGAGTTGACTTTTTGGGCTGAAATCTTTGGGAATTTTTCTGGATTAATCGAGAGAGATTTTGATAAAATGATCTTCATGAAAATTGCAGCTTCTATTGAAAGCTTTTTATTACCTTAAAGTATGACATTTTTCGACATCGGGATTGAAAGTTATGATTATTCGAAATTAAGTGTATTTTGCTTTCCTTTTGAAAAATGTCCATTAAATATAGGATTGTGTACTGTGCTTTAAGGCAAATTCTGGACTGATATGTTTTGAATTGGAGTAAGTGGTCTACATGAAAGTTATAAAGAATTTTTATATCTTTTAAATGATGTATAATATGTTATTTGTAGATGTGGGAATTGGAAGATATGAAATTTTAAAGTTTGGATGTGGTATAGGATGACAATTTTTGAACAGAAACTTTGATTGAAAAATTGACTTAGCTAGAGGTTGAAATTGCTTTGAAGTTCTTCATAAAAGTTTTAGATTATGTTTTTATCTTTCTTTTGATATAAAGTATGGAATTTTTGGACTATGGAATGTGAAGTTATGATTTTTAGAAGTTTTTGTTACTGTTTAACATGATAATTAGTGGACAAAAACTTTAAGTGGCTTTTTAACTCCCTTAGGGTTCAAATTGATTTTTCTGTCCTTCATGAAAGTTGTAGGTTGCATTTTGATCTTTTCATTGATATAAAATATGACATTTTTGGACCATGGAGCTGAAAGTTAGAAATTTTAGAAGTTGTGATACTGGTTAGGGTGACATAAATATGGACAGAAACTTTGATTGAGATTTCGACCCCTTTAGAGATGGAATTGGTTTTTAAGTCCTTCATAAAAATTGTAAAGCTTTCTTTTATCTTTCCATTGATACCAAATTTAAAAATTTTGGAGTTCTGAGTCATAAGTTATAAATTTTAGAAGTTGGAAGGTTGGAAGAAGAGAAGGGGAAGCGCCGCTCGCTCGGCCTTGCCCGCTCACGAGTGCAAGCTATTTTTTTCTGATCCGACCTCTCTCTATTCTTTTGGTCATAACTTTTTCGTCCGACCTCCGATCAACTTGATTTTTAAAGCGTTGGATTCCTAAGACATCCCTCTATCTATCTATGAAAATTTTGGGGATTTTTGATATTAAACTAAAAGAAATTGATTTAATCAAAGTGAGTTAGAAAATTTTTTGAACATGGATCAGTATTTTGGTGAATTCTTGATCTGTGGAGATCCGATTGAATTGATTCTTATTGAAAAATAAAATAGAGACATGAGGCTACAAGTCATATGAAGGAATTGAATTTCAATTAAGCCTCTAAGACTTTCAATTTCTGAAGTGAATTTGGATATAGTGTTCAGTCTTAGATTAGTAAGAGTTGAAAGTATTTTGGCCATAACTGTTGCTCTAGTCATTCAAATGAAGTGATTCTTGATTTGGATTAAACTAGAAAAATAGGGATACAAATTTTATGAAGGACTCTAGTTTCAATTTAGTCATTAAGAATGTCAATTTTTAGATGGAAGTAAAGTGTTGGAAAATGTTTTAGCATAAGCATAGTCCGAAATGTTTGAGGTGTAAATTTTGAAGTAGTGCACCAAATTAAATGATTTTGGTGGCTTTATGAAATTGAGACTATGAGGAACATTTCTCTAGAAGGAAGTTTTAGCAAATTCCTTCAATTTAATGGTTAGAAAAATGTCCTAATATAAGCATGAATTAAAATAAATTTTAGGGGCAAATTTGAAAGATCACTTAAACTGTTAAGTTTTAAGGCTTTTAAGGAAGGGCAATTGGGTCTTTTTGCATTCATTAAAGGGCAAGTGATGTTGGGCTGTCGTTTAAGGGGGAAGCAAGGCACGAATTTGGGAAGGAAGAAAGAAAAGAAAAGATAGAAGAAAGAAGAGAGAAGAAGGAGCTTTCGCATGGAGAGAAAGGAGAAAGAAGATAAGAGGTTAGGGTTTCGATTTTTATGAGTTTTCAAGAAGAATTTTAAGATGATTCAAGAGAGAAAAAGGTGGAGGAAGATGAGAGCTCCATTATGAGCCAAGAAAATCCGAAATTGATGAAGAATTAAGGTAAGAGGAATTTTTACTTTGTTAAATTGTGAAAAGATTTTGGTTTAGATAGCTTAAGGATTGAATGGGTTTGTGATTTCTAAAGTTAATTTTGGTGATTGCATGGTGTGAATTATTCAATTTTGGATGTTTA
>JANTPM010000001.1:25646387-25657301 GCA_025434745.1 Erythroxylum divaricatum
GTTGGGTCTCGGATCCAACAGTTGGAATCCGGTCCCGGGGACGGGTCCCGACATCTGTGGTATCAGAGCGATCGGAATCCGGTCCCAGGGACGGGGTCCGACAACCATAATCAATTAATTAAATTTCAACTAGTCCATGGCCATCTGGAATGGCTAAATGAAAGTTTGATTGAATATGTGCACTCTATTCCCCCACATTTTCACTCATCCATATGTCTACCTTATTCCTCGACATTTTCACTCACATGTGCACCTTATTCCTCCACATTTTCATCCACATTTCTACCTTGTTCCTCCATATTTTCATTCACAAGCAAACCATGTTACTTTACATTTTCATCCCTACGTTCATCTAGTTCCTCTATATCTACACCTTGTTCATCCATATTTTCATAGTCCTCTCCTCTAGCTATATGTAATATGTCATGAGCATATAAAGGTGTGTCTAAATGATGAGTAACATATACATCAACACTCCCATAAATTTGCATAAGGTTTGTTGGCCTAATACAACTCTGGTTTGACTTAATAAATCTCTATGTGTAATAATTAGGAGACCACAACATATAATAAAATATAAACTACAAACCAAAGAAACGAAGGACCCACCACAACGTTTTATCGTAGGCGGAACCTACAGAAGAGAGACAGACGTACTGGAGACACACAAACATGGCTACTGCTCTTGAATCTTTCAGGACAGACTAAGCGTGAAGCATGGGAATTAGGGATTTTGACGAAGTGTATTTGCTTAGTTTGCAACTTAGGGAATTAGGGATTTCATTATTATTTAACTTAATTATGGTTAATAATATTTAATTAACTGATTAAGTTTAATTATTTATTGTTAAAATAATATGAATTAACAACTCTTAATCTAATTAGTTATCTTTAAATTAACTACTTAACTCGAGTCTAATCACAACTTTCAGACCCGTTTGTGTGCGGCTCAGCATAACGCCAATCCTTGAAATCATTCAAGGGAATCGAATCAAGCACCTTACAGAAACAGAGCGAGACTTTATGGATAAGAGAGAGAAGCCCATAATAGAAAAAAAATACCAACCCAACCTAAGTCAATATAGAAGACCATTTACCAGCCCAGGCAATGTTAATAACGACTGAAAATATCTGCTGCAGAATAGGAAGAGTTTTGGTTTTCTTCTTTAATTCAATTTATTATTTATTTACTTAGTATCAATCAAGGATTGCACAACTCGATTTTTTTTATATTTTGAACGGGAAAATTCTTCTGTTGTATATATTTTTGAAGTAAAAATATAACAATCTGATTGGGCTTGGATTAGTTTTGCAACCCAAAATAGAGAATTTGAGTCGAAATAATCTGCAATTGTAAATTATTCATTAACTGTATCAGTTAAGTTGGTTATTCAGATAAATGAAAAAAAGAAATAAAATAAAATAAAAACATCTACGCAAGAAAATTAAATGTCACGTGTTGCGCCTTTACGATTAAAAGGTTATGAGTTTTAGTCATAAAAATAGTCTATTCGTAAAAATACATATAATCCAAAGGTTGCAACATTAATGATCCTCTCCCAACTCTCATAAAGCAGGAAAACCTTCTCCAATGAGATGCTTTGTGTTTTTTGTGTTTATGGATGTGAAATAACATCCACTTATTTATCAAAGTGTTGAAAGTATGCAAAATGAGACTAAAAACTTACATTAAAAGGACCTGATTAGTATAATAAAAAAGACAAGTTAAAATTTCAATTTTAAAAAGAAAAATACTTCTCAATGGAAAATTGAATGTCAAACTAAGCATGGTTGCTTGCAACCACACATAGGCACAATTTAGCCTAACTAGTATTAGTTCATGGTAATTACAAGAACTTCAACATTTTGGTTACAGTTACAATCATATGAAGCATAATTTAAATCCTTTTTCACTAAATTATGAATCCCTATCCACTATTCAACCTGAAGGATTCAAACGATAGTAATCCAGCAATTTTATATTCTCAATTGTTTGAATGCCCTGCAGGGGTATGAAGCTCACTTGCTGGACAAGAGCTGGCTGAGTTTGCAAAAGCTACTATATATCCATGAACCGGGACCTTGCATGCCAGAGCAGAAAATCCAATCTGAAGTTGAGGAACGCCAAGTTATATAACCTTCTCTTCCATTATAGACGTTACCTTGTCAATGTAATGTATGATCTACTTAGCAAAGTTAGGTAATTAAATTAATTCATCAGACCAGTTTCTTGGCCTATAATTCAGTCGAAATAAATAGGTACACTGTCTGTTTCTTGCCTCTTGGTTTTCTGATAAGGACTTTAGGAGAGTCACACCCAAAAGCTAACTTATGAGGGTGAAGAGCCCAAAGTCTTTATAAATTCCATATCAACTTTGTATTTAATCGGTATGAGATTCAAGTCCCATACCTTGCAACTAGATCAAACCATAACACTTTCTTTTTACATTATTGAATTTGGTTACGGCACAAATAATACAATAATCCAAACATCTTGTACATTTGGCCCTAATTCGATGGTCTAGAATATTTTTCTATTATTATTTTTCTATATAAACATTATAACAGTGTCTCTGAAAAGTAGATCCGAATGTAATGAAACATTTCCTTTAATATTTTTGTCTCTTTCTTCTGTGTTCTACTTGCAGGAAACCTCAGTCGAACACAAATCACCAGACTATCGTTGTCCCTGTTTTGGATACACGAGGGCACCTTCTGAGATCCACGAGTTAGGTGATGATTGACCCTTCTCATGTAGAATAACGGGCCAGTTCTGCTTCTGGTCCAGCATGATTCAATGTCAACCGGTTGAATTTGAATTGTTATAAAATTATATTAATTAAATAAAATAATTTTATGGGCATCTGTTGTTTAGTCCATGAGATAAAAGAGTGTATGCACAAGTAACCAACTCCTTCCATCATTCAATCAAAGAATCAAAAGTTAGCAAAGTAGCATTTCTTGCGGCTTGTCACATTCTACCCACTCTTGGCAAAGCAAATCAAAACATTACCACCTGCAAATTGCTATTCCCTCCAAGAAAAAGGAGACCTCTTCTTTGGACTCTTTCGGCTCTAATGGCTGCTTTATCTCCATTAACAACTAAAGATGTTGATTATAATAGGATATTATATGTTAAGTGGACTTTTTGTTTGCTTAGCTTTAATGCTGTTGCATAATTATATATAACAAGGTGTTGCTGTTTAGATGTATTAATTAAAGGTTTTACGGGAAAGAGAACATATATGTGTGACGAAAGTTGCTTAGATATAATAATATTCATATTTCAGATCAAAGCAATGGAAATGGTGCCCTCATTATGCCGGAGCAAAGAAAACTCCTCTTTTCTCCTTCTTTTGTCCCAAGCACAAGCCTACGAAAGCTACTTTTCCTACTTCTTTACAACCTCTTTTTTTAAGCGAATGTGTAGATAGACTTATACCAGTAGCGTTTTATCAGTTTAACTTTTCTAAGAAGTCAGTTGACTGTTTGACTATTAATTAAAAAAATAATTTTATTGAAAAAACATCATACAATAGATTGTTTGGCAACATAAAAATAAAAAAGCACTTTTACTAATTTTAACTATATTTTATTTTATAATAAAAATTATTTATGCATATAAATATTATTTAAAGTATATTAAACAATAAACAAAGCATAATATATTAATTATTATATAATGTTATAAACCATCTTATACGAAATTGTAAATAAACATCTTGTAAGAAATTATTTAAAAAGATGTCTCATTTTCTTGTAGGAAATAAAACTAATATTAAAAATAAATATTAAATAAGCTCAAGTTGAATAAATAGTTAAATACATAATAAACAGGTAAATGAATTTGTGAGTATTGTGGGAATTATGTGTAAAATATAAAAACAAAAGGACTAAAAATAAGCTCATTAATTAATATGAAAAATCTATCTAAAAAAACACTTTTTTTAAGCTCTAAATTTGAGCTTCTTAAAAAGCTGTATTTTGATTCCAAAAAAGTCATTTCTATTAGAAAGTACTCTTGGATTTTACAGTTAATTTTCTTAAAAATAACTTTTGCAGTGAAAAAAGTGCTTATTCACCCTCCAAAAGTTCAACCAAACAGACACTAAGTAAGTGATTAGATGATATTAATGCTATTTTGTGTGCACTAAACACATATAAAGGCAAACTATTTTATTACCATTACGAGTTTTCTTCTAAACCTTTAGGAAATGTTTATGAAATTTTTAATTGAATTTCAAATCTATAGTCTTTGATAATTCCTTCCTCCTAAAGAATCTGATTAATGAAGAACCTTATTGTTGGATATGGCATTGGTAGTTGCTATTTAAAATTTCTGTTCGTTGGCCAGCTAACTAGCTAATGTAATCATATGATAATTGAATGGCGAATGCATCCAAATCTATGTCTAAGAAAAGGACATCAAATGATATCTTTCGTTAAGGAGGTAAATTGCAAGAATCTAACAATTGAAATAATTTAACGAATCAAATAAAAAAAGAAAATAATCTATTATAAAATGACTATATTAAGAATCAGGCCTGGCATGCTTATTAATTCATTTCAATAATTAGGGCTTGATCGTTTAATCAATTCAAGGTGCATAGTATATAGACAGCATGGAGGACCTCCAGCAACCACAAACTATTTGTGTGTTCTTTACTTTCCTTTACCCATTTAGTTATGGAGTTCACACCTCTTTTATGCCGGATAATATGCAGACAAAAGTTTTATTTCCTCTGGATGGCATATTGAATCTATAAATGTCATTTGTTACAAAGCAATATTCAAATAGAAATTGAAGATCTTGGATTACCTTATTTAAGAAGACGAAATCTTATTCACCATATGTTATGATGAAATACCGCTCCATCAATGAAAAGTTGCCAACCGTTATTGCTACTGTCCGTCAGAAAAAAAAAAAAGATGAAAAACGTGGTAATAATCTACTTATTGATCAAGAAGAAGCCGATGCAAGTGTCCTAAAATGATTCTAAAACTTCAAGAAATTTAGAGCTTCCACATGTGTTGTGTAACAAGTTATATTTTTATGAGATCAAAGCATATTATTTCTTGCCATCCAAATGTATCTTGCATAAATAACAAATTTTTGGATTTGAATTTTATCACCGTCCTTGAGTACTTGCAAGAAGAGAGTAATAAAAGAAGAGTTAGTGTCTTGCCTCACAAATCCACCTTGTCTCCAAACTCCACGAGCTTTACAACAAGACATAAGAATATGATTCAAATCCTCCTCCTCACCACATCATGGACAACCTAAATCCACCTCAACCCCTCTCCTCTTTAACCTTTCCTTTGTTGGTAAAATATTTTGCAAAGCACGTCATATAAACTCCTTATCTTTTTGTGAAACATCTAACTTCTAAACTTTTCCTCACCAATCTCCCTTAACTATCTCTTCATTCTCTCTAATCAAGCGCTATGTTACATAATAGTCCAATTTGACATTATATTTCTTTTTCTTATCCCAATGCCACAATATTAGATAATCTTGACAAGTATGTAAATTAAGAAGAATACTAAGGATAGCCTTAAACTTCCTCAGACTAAACAAGCTCATAAATTCCTCCGCATCCATAAGGATGTTTTAAATGTATAATTGGTTTAAAAAGTTTTGTTACATCCGATAAAATTATTAACCAGTGGAGCCCAACGTTTTCACGTGGAAGGGTCCGAACTGTAAAATTTCAACCACCCATCACATGGGGCCTCCTCGATGTTTGGGCCTCGTGAAGTGCACGTGTTCACGTGGTAGGCCATTTTTACTACGAAGCACTTTGCTGCATAAACATTTCATTGTTAGGAGGAAAAGTGTATAAAAGTTTGTTGCAGTTTAATTACATCGTCAGACTGAGTCACGTGGTTAAATCTCACAGATGGCTCACTTCACGTGCTGCACTTGTGACGACTTAAACTCCCCGACCAAGAACCTAATCGGCCTAATGAAATGGCCTCATGATTCATGATCTTCTTCCCATTATGTTTCTTTTCACTATAACGTGATTGAAATTAGTTGTTTTCATTAGGTGGCATCAATTATTTGTTTGGCATTTCATTTTATATTTGTCATGTCGTTTTTACTCCTCCGATTTTTTTTTTTTCATAAAGAACAGGCCTAAGTTCAATGAAACACTAATGATGAGCTCCACAGGGTAAGGAGACCCCTGCTGCGTCCGCAAACAATAAAGGAGAAATTCACTCGAAGATTTCGTGAAACCAGTGAATTTTTAATGACAGTCAATAATTATAATTCGCTAGTCAATCCATACAATGGTTCTCTTGTCGATAGACATGATGTATCCTCACTTTCTAATTCTTGAAAAGCAATTATTTAATAGCTGGCACTAAATTATTAATCACCTGTCGTTTGAAATAGAGGATACCACTCAGGCAGAGTCTATAGACAGATCCACTCTAGAATAATTATAAAATCAAGCGAGAGTCATCCCATGATAAACTACCCATAACTCAACCTACTAAGACGTACAAAACCTCAAATTTGTGCCGAATCCCACTAACCAAATACCACTACCATCCCTAATCAGCCCTTAGTTGTCGGCGGGTCGGAGTTACCCTTGGAGATTCCATCTATGCTTAGGTTGACCCATCCCTCTTGGAGTTTCTGTCAGCTAATCTCAAATACGCTTCTCCCCTTATATGGGTGAAGGTTCCTTCTCTGTTAAACTAAAATTAGTTTGACCTAGTTGGTAAAGGATCAGAATTTATTACTTACTAAAAAAAATTCAAAATTTATTTCTTCTATACGTAAATGGGGAATTTAAAGTCAGAGCTTTTGGATTGAAGGAATGAATCTCATTACGTTGAAGTAACCACTAGTTCGTACTTCCTCTTTAAAAGTAAGACATCTCGAGTGTATATAAACTTGTTCTTTAAATAAAATTATTATATTAACCAGAAGGATGCGATTAAATGTATTGCTTCATAGAGGTGATCACATGATTGGGTGTAGACATGACTATCGTGTATAGAAAGTCAAACCCACGAGTGCAACCTTCCGAAACAAGACGAGGAACTGGGCAGCGAACAAACTCTTTGTGATAAGCTAGACCCTATCCGTCCTTGTAAGATCCACCAAAATTCGCATGTCTATGTCACACCTCTCTCTATCGAAGAAGAAAAAGAAGAAGAATCCAAGAAATTAGCCGACACACGGGTGCATACCTGGTAATTTTACAAGATTGTCCGTCATTTCCAAGTCACGTCCAATCCAACACCCGCAATATGTACGCCGGAACGCACAAAATCAACACCATAGTATACATTAAAAATTTCTTGGCATGTAGACAAAACATATTGACCTCCAAACTAAGGGCAAATGTATATAACATGTGAATAAATTATGTAGAATTGAATATAGTATAAACTATATAGAGATAATTGAGTTAGTAAAAATTCGTCACTTTAAAGTAATTAGGGAGAATGCTCTTTTTTTCTTTTACTAGTAATGATTTAAGGATTTCTTTAGTCAAAGTAAATTGAGATTCTCTATATTTAATTAAAATATTAGATGACGAAAGGATTACATTATACATCATAATCATGTATAGATAGGTTGAGTTAAATCATTTTCACATTCTTAATATTTAAGTGGTCATAATATGCTGCTAGATATCAATCTTGATCTATGATTATAATTTATTTAATTTTAAAATTAAAAACAAACTAAAAGAAAGTTTAATTTATCTAATTCTAATTAATAATTAGAATTATATTTGATAATCATTGCCAACATATTAAGAATCTAATGAGTCATACATGAAAGAGTAGTCAAAAAGAGAAAAAATCTCGTCAATGATCTAAGTATATACTCAGAAAATTTCACTTGATCATGAAAATAGTAGAGCAGAAAGACATGAGAGTGAGTTTTCACTAAAGAGAATCTTACAAATCCTCTGATCATTAAGTTGTTGTTTCAAAAGAGACATGATTGACACATAAACAGTTATGTTATTACATGCATAGACGATTGATTTTAGTTTGAGTGGAAGATTGTCAATTTATGATCTTTCAACTAATTGGCCGATTGTATTATTGAATATGTCATTATTATTTTTATCTTATTTGAATTAAAAAATTCATTTTTATCTAATTTGAATTTTGTTAATTACATTTAATATTTTAATACTGGAAGTAAATTTCTTAGAATAATTATTGTACAATTAAAATTATGATGAGATTATAATTATGAAATTCAATTTATATTTAGATATTATTTTTAACTTGCTCTTAGTTGTAATTTTATCAAGACAAGATAATGATAAAATGATAAAAGTAACATACATTATGTTACTTCTTATAAAAAAAAGTAAATAATCTTAGAAATTAAAGGGTGGATATACTTAAATAAATATGCAGGTACAGATGAAAGTTATTGATCTACTAAATTAAAGTTATAAGGATTTCAAATGTAATATTACTTATGTGTCTATAGATTTTCTTATTATGATAGATGTATAATTAATCATTAAATTTGATATTACCAAAATATCTCATGTGAAAATTGTCATATTTTGATATTAATTATGACATATTCTAATTAGGGTAGCTTAGTCGCTATAATCTAAACCATATGGAGATAATTGAGTAAATCAACAAAAGTTCATCATGTTAAAGTAATTAAGAAAATGTTTTATTGTTCTTAATTAGTAGTGATTTATGGAATTATTTGTCTAGGGTAAATAGAAATTTGAAAAGGTATTTTCAAATATCAATTATAGATAAATTATTAATTAGTAAGAACGAACATGATTGAATTTAAAATAGTAGACACTAATTTCATACTATGTGTTCAATGAGAACATCAGATAACAAAATAGTTAAATTATGCATCGTAACTATGAATTAATATATTGAGTACAACCAATTTGATATTCTTAATATTTGGGTAGTCATGACATGTTGTTAGATGTTAATATTGATCTATGATTATAAATTGTTTAATTGAAAAATTAAAAATAAACTAAAAAGAGTTCTGATTTATTTATTATAATCATTGTCAATATATTACAAACCTAATAGGTCACACATAAAAGAATAATTAAAAAATTAATTTAAATTAAGTTGAATCGAATTGTAAAGTTTGAAAAACTTTATGAATCAAATATAAAATATTTGATTTTATTAAAATTAAATTATAAATATTCTTAGAGCTAAACTTTAATTATAATTAGGAACTTTAATTTTAATAAGAAAAACTCTAGTATTTTCTTCTATAATTTGGAAAAAAAACAAAAGGAAGTTATCACTTCTACCTTTTCTTCTCAATTATTGAGTTCTTTTTCTCTACTTTATAGATATTATTAGAGGATAATTGACAGTTTGAGAAGAATATTATAAGAATCTAAATTAGGTATGATTTATTTATAATTCTTTTTTTTTAAGTTATTCAATTAACAAAATTTAATCGATAAATTATAAAATTTTATTTTTTACTACACTCGTGAATAGATCATACTTAATTTTCTAACAAAAATGACCCTCTTCAATTTAATCAGACAAGGGCCTTTTTTTCATGCTTCTCATTCATGTGGTTATACCTTTTGTTTCATTTAACTTGTAAAAGAAAAAGGGAAGTCAAAGAGCGGGGAGATATGCTTTATGCAAGTGTGATCAACAAGGATAAAACATTAGGCTTCACTCGTACTCGTACATAGAACAATGTCTCCCACTACATCTACTTGGATTAAATTTTAGAAAGCATTGCTATTCAAGTGTACACTTACCACTTTGTTAAAGGCTAAGAGCTATTCACTTTCTTATACATTAGCAATTATTTTATGTTAAAGACCCAATTCGTATATTATTACTTACGTATTAATTAGGAAGGGGGAAGGGGTCAATGTCAAAGTGGTAATCCTTTTAAGAAAGCATTAACCTTGGACTTTAGGACTCATGGACTTTGCGAGTTCTTATAGTATGATCTAGGTATTTTAATCTCTCTCTCTCTCATCAAACTTGGGAACCTTGCTTGTAACCCAGGATGCCAGTTTTAGTCGTTTCTTGGAAGGGCCATCAAAACGAGGAGAAAGGACCCTTTCTTTGTGCGTTTATGATTGACATTTCGCCATAGTCTGAATTGAATGTTTTATTAGATTTTACTATGAAATTAACGCCATAGGGTCAACTTGAGAAGAGGCAATTCAAAATCTATTGGCTTCTCCTGAAATTGAATTCTTTATCATGACTGACTTCTTCCACTTTTCCCGAAAATTTAAGCATAAAAGACTCGTGGTGCTTTTATTTGTCATTTACTTCCTTTTGCCTTGTAGGTGATCCATAGCGAAATTTGATTTGGCAAGTGGATGACGATGGACGGCAAATGAGAACTCCTATATAATAAATAAATCAACTTTTGACCAATATTATCAACTTCGTTGTTGCCGATAAACGTTAATGAAAATGTCAATCCAAAGATGTGAAAATGGCTCCTAATTGGACCTCTATTTCGTAAGTATTGGCCGGGGAAAAAAAGAGCTGGAATTAAGAATAGAATATTTCCTAAAAGCTTCTTTTGTAAAGCAAAGAGTTTGGGGATCACATATTAGAATATATCCTAAATAAAAGAGAGTTTTTGGATAAATTTTAATTTTACCTTTTAAGAAGGGGTCAATTAAGAAACAATTCAAATTTTTATTTAATTTTATAATATTAGTTCAAAATTTTAAAAAAATAATTTAAAAATATTTACGTTTTTATTTTTCGCAAATTAATTGGTCATTAGATTCTTTAGTAATGTTGATGACATAATCACATTCTCTAATTCTTTTATCACGTAACTAACACTTATAATCAATATTCTGAAATTCAGACCGGTCATTAAATTGGTAGCCTTACTAGTCATCGGTTTGACCGGTTCGACCGGTAGATCGG
>JANTPM010000001.1:25667649-25678598 GCA_025434745.1 Erythroxylum divaricatum
ATAAGGATCTAAGCTTACCAATATGAATAAAATATGCCAAGTGTGATGCATCATGATTAAGAAAACCTTGATTGAAATGATATTAAATTATGCCTAAGCTTAGAATAGCTGTCACCTTTAAATTTAATACACAATCACGAGCTGCCGAATTAATTTCTTATTCTCACAGGAAACCATTGTTTAAATATTCCTAATAATTTAATCAGTAAGAAGCTATATTCAACTGTAGAGTGCTGTAGAATATGGTAGTAGAAACAACTTTAATGACCCAATTAAGTACTACGTACTCAGCCCTTTGAGTTCGCTCCTCCTGTAGATTTATGCTTATTTAATGACTTGACGATGTTATTTGACTAATGATATCTGATCAGACATTACCTCGGAAGATTTTAACATTTTTAAAACGTAAAAACAGTAATTAGGGGATCTAGATCATGGTAACCATCTATTATGGTTGTCTATCATCATCACCCTGACGAAGAAATGATTTTTGAGATAAGAAGTCGTAAGATATCATTTTGCCCTGACATCTTGGAGACAGCACTTATAAGATCCAAAATTAATGGTAATTGACTTTGTCAGAGGAGTATATTTTAATAATCTAAACAAGGATTAATGGTTTTAAATTTTAATTAATTAAGTGCTTCTTTTTATAAAAAAAAAGCATGTGGTCCAACCCGCCTTTAAGTAATACTAATTAATTTAATGAATATTTTATTGCTAATTGAAATATTGGATTAAAATGAGTAAAGTATGTTCTTTCCAATGGAGAAATTGTATTTTAAATTTGAAATTGAATTTAAAATTTTTATTTTTATTTTTGAAGTAGTTATTGGTTAAATTCTCGTACTTAGACTTAGAAGAAAATATATTGTTCATAATTGTGATTCTTTAAACTTAATTGTTAAATTTTTTGTAGATTAGAAAATGTAAAACATATACAATAGGACCTGAATTAAAAATAAAAACACTTTTCCTCTCTATTAATAAACCAAACCCTTGGTAGTTTTTGCCAAGAATCTTAAATTGACTTAGTAATGAATGTTAAAATAGTTTATAAATATATGACAAACCTTTTCTTACATAAGGTGCCTTTTGAGGTAGGGTTAGACTCAAATTTATAATAGTATCAGAGCTTAAACTTGTCTCAATAGTTTAGAGCGGTGTCCATCCATTTGTCTAATACGCCCATATCACATTTACAACCCTATTATGAATTAAGAGGGGTGTGTCAAAAATCTCATATTAAGTAAGTAAAAATATTAAAATAGTTTATAATATACAACAAACCTCTCCTTACAAAATGACCTTTTGGGGTAGAATTAGGCCTATTTATCTTATTGAAATGTGATTTATCTTATTTATAAAGGTTATATCTTGTTTCTGCAATTATTGTTTTACTTTAATTACACCTGAATCGTAATAATGCCATCAGAAAAGATAAAAATTAAATCATATAGCAACCTTAGGAAGTACATCTTTTGCATTAAGTCAAGTATTCTTTTAAAAATGAATGATGAATTTGCTGCCCAAATTAATAAATTTATACACTTTTAAAGGAAAGATACATAATCTTAGAAGACAACTAATTACCTCAAATTAATAAATTCAAATACACATGAGAAACCCAAATAGAGAAGCCAAAATAATAGAAATTAGTCAACATTTACGACCTTGGAATAATAAAAAATGATAAAAGAAATAAACCTCTAATGTGATTTAAAAAATCTTAGAAAAACTTCATGATGTTTAAAATCCTTTTAAAATTTTCCTTTTAATTTTCAGTTGTTTAGAAAAAACTCTTTCTGTTAAGTTTTGGATTAAAAATAACAATGAAATATGTATAGTATGAATATCAAATATATATGGACTAATTATTTTTTTTGAAGCGGAGGAACCTGTAGCTGCTATCATTTGGATGCGTACTAGGTAAACTTTCGGATTGAGGTAATAGCTTACAAATTATATCAATCGGGTACTCTGCACTGGGCAACCTTGTACGACAGGCTCGATCGAGAGAGCATAGATAAGGAGAATTGATTAATAATGAAATGTTAATCAAATGTTATTTATGTGAAGATTCAACATAGTTCTTAAACTCAAACCAAAACAATTAAATCTGATGCAAACAAATAATTTATTATAATTATCTTTAATTACAAATTTAAGTTGAATTTAATTTATTGGGTCAGTTTAAAAGTTGAGTTGAATTATCATGTTCATGATATTTGATTATTTCATATTTAATGTTCTATTACATGCTTTTCATCTTTATTTTCTAACTGAAGTCTACGAGAAGAGGTTTTTTGAAAATTAATAATTAGGAGTCTTTTAAAGAATTTTAAAGATTAACAATTTTTTCAAAATTTCTTAAACTATAGGGGAGATGTATGTTTTTTCCCCAGAAAAAGAAAACTGAATAAGGTAAAACAAATAAAGTTACAAGTTCTATTTAAAGAGCATACTAGAGCTGAGTTTGCAGCAATCTCTTTGGCCAGCAGAGTATAAATGAAGCAACTTGAGCCAATTTTAAACAGTATGAAGTCCTCATTGTAGCACATCCTACTATATTAGGCCAGAAGTTTAAATCTGGGGACAACTACAACTAGCTAAACACAGGTTTTAAATTGAAGAGGAATAATGGCGTCCCAAGAATATAACTGATTTAGAGTTTAAGGAAAGAGAAACACTTCAAAAAGTACAACAAAGGAAGACGAGCTTAAGGTAATTTTTGAATCATCACAACAAGAATCGATGAACCAATTCTTTAGTAAAATGGAAAGATAAGAATAAGTCAAAAATCGTATAGGGAAGGCACTACTCTATTGCAGGTTGAGAATCAGATGCGGGCCTGTGAAGATGTCGGCTCCTCTTCCAAGAGTGATTTTTTAAGCCATTAACGATGATTCGTTCGATTTATAGATTAGTGATAAGTCACTGATAACTTATATATATATATATTTATATGCATGGCTGTCATTTTCAGGAGTAAGCGAAATCTTAAGATCTAAATTTAAATTTGATAAATTTTATATATCTAACTTTAAGCTTGTTAGTATAGGGGAATTTGAATTGAGTACGTTCAAATTTTGGGTATATTAAGAAATTTAAACCTTTTATTAAATTAAGTTTGAACTTTTTTTATTCAAATTTAATCTGAACACAATTTAAACAAATTTGAGTAAGTTGATTAAAAATGTATCTTGTTGTACTATGTTTTAGGGTTAATTACAAAAAATTCAAACTTTACTTAAATTTACAATTATAACCTTAACTTTAAAAAGTAGCAATTAAATATTTAAATTTTTTATTTTTCGAATATAAGCTGACGTTAGTATCTTTGTTAATGCTATTAATGTGGCAAGTCACATAAGATATAAATTTAAACACATTTGATAACAATTGGATCAAATTTTACGAGTCAAACTTCATTAAAATAGTTAAGTGAAATTAAGAAAATTTTAAAAAATTGAAAGACAAAGGATAAAATGCCTAAATTAATTTGGGATTTAAACTTTGTAAATGTCACTTGCCTAGCCGTAGCATTGTAGATTTTCTTGATCTCAATATGTTAACTCAAGGTTTATTATTAATAATTTCGATGATGATCTTATAATATTTCAAAATTCAAATTAGATTTATTTCCTTGTATATATAATGATATATTTTCAAAAAGAAATAAAATCATATGATAAATGCTTTCTTTATTACAGAAACCTTCCTTACGAACTTAACTGATTTATTAAAAATGATTTTACAATATCTGAAAGGATTTTACAAATCACAATCAGCTCTGTGATATGATCATTTGTCTTAACATCTGGATACTGAAAGATTTTATCAAATATGGTATTGAAAATTCAAAGTCAATTCAAGATATAAGAGAATCAACGGCTAGTTGAAGAAGATATCTATTTAAGGAAAAGCCACGACATTTGTGAATGGGAGACATACACCAAACCTTCGAAATATATCTATAGCATCAATTTTCTTGAAAGTGATATCATTGTCAAACCACTTGTGCTTTAAAAAGTGAAAACTCTTTTTGAGAGAGATCATTAAAGCTCATATCGAACAAATTATATTTTCATTTGTTGAGAGCTTATAGATGCTAGCTAAATACTATTAGTTTGGAAGGTTGGAGAACCTTAAAAAAAATTTCTCGTGAGCTTGTAGAGGCTAGCTAATATTACTAGTTTGGAAGATTGGAGAACTTTAAAAAATATATACTCATGAGCTTGAAGAGGCTCGTAAAATTAATGCTTAGGATTTTAGTGAAATACTCAACTTGGATACTTGGAAACTGAACGTAGACTTCAGTTATAAGCTGAACCAGTATAAATTGATCGTGTCATTCCTTTCTCTCTCTAACTTTTAAATTTTCGCATTATATTATGTGCATGTTCATTTTAGCATGAGGCTCCTTCACTTTTATAATAGAATCATTCTATTTTCAACTTGGAATAGATTCCTTTCAGTTTTAACGGGTGCCTTCTATTTTAAATTGTTTTGACAAGATTTATCGTTTAACAGATTCCTATTGTCTAACAGGCTCCTTTCGTTTAACTGATTTTTATTGTCTGACAGGCTCCTATTGTTTTAAACTTTAACAGGCCCCTGTCTTTTATCTCTTGCATGTGTTTGCTTTATCAATTAGTACCAAAACAAGGTTTCACAGTTTTGTGTTTTACATCATGTGATAAATCATGACAAACAATTTAAGAAACCTTGAAGGACAAATTGTTTCAAAACCTCCTTACTTCAATTTAAACAACTACTCATATCGGAAAGAGAGAATGACAATCTATCTCCAATATGTAGATATTGAAGTCTGGCAAACCATCAAAGTTGAAGCTACACTTCCTACTATAGAAAACGTAAAAGTAAAATCTGATGCTAACAGAAGAAATGCATAGCTAAACGCTAAAGCAAAATATCATCTAATTTGTGCAAATATCATCTAATTTGTGCACTTTCTTCAGAAGAATATGAAAAGATATCCTACTGCTCTATAGCAAAAGAAAAGGGGGATAAACTTTAAGTCACCTTTGAAGAAACGAATGAGGTAAAGAAATAAAGAATAAGCTTTTTAATGCATCAATATGAAACTACTAGAATTAAATAGGGAGAAACCATAGATGAATTCTTCAGACGATTCAACAACATCATCATGACCTTAAAGAACTTGGAAATGATATATCCTAATGATGAGCTTATAATGAAGATTCTAAGGTCACTACTAAAGGAATGGAGACCTAAGATGACAACTCTTTAAATTGCAAAGGATCTAGACTCAATTTCACTCGAGTGGCTACAAGGAAACTTAATGGTCCATGAAACTGAGTTTAGGCGAGATAAAGGATCCTCCTATAGAAAAGGAATGACACTAAAAGAAACCTGGTTAGATGAGGATTTTGAAAGATTTGAAGAAGAAGAGCCTGAAGAAGTCATCAACAACTATCTTATGGCTAAATTAGATGATGAGGTATATTATTCTGAGTATGATATTAAAGTTGATGAATTGAGAAATGCATAACATGAATTATATGATCAGTTAAAAAAGTTGACAATGAAGTATTTCAAAGAAGTTGAGAAGTCTAAGAGTAATGATGCATCTCTGAAGATTAAGATAAAATCATTGGAATCTATGAATGATAATTTGGCAACTAAGAATATGTCTCCTGAGATTGATTATAAGCAAAAGGCCTCTGAAAAGGAAGTTTTGGAAGAAAGAGTAGCCAAGTTGGAAACTACTTTGCTTAAGAATGATTATGATAAAGTGAGACAATTAAAAGAAAAAGTTTCCACCCTAGAACTTAAGAAAGAGAAATATGTTGGAAAGATCTTATCCTTAGAAAAAGATCTTGTAAAGTTGGTTGATGGAAAGAATAATCTTGATGCAATACTTGGTAGTGGTAATGTGTTTTTGATAAGGATGGAATAGGTTATAATGAAAATAATAATATTAGTCTATATAAGAATTTCTTTGTTAAATCTAGCAGTAACTATAGTCAAAACAACGAGAACTTGATACATGGTAGAAATTATAACAACTCTCATTCATCTATTTTGTGCTTCTATTGTGGTAGATATAATCATATTAGTCATTCTTGCAACTTTCGTAGAATGAGGAAATGATCTGAAATGTATATTTGGAGACTGAAAGGTCAAGCTAGTAACTTAAAAGGACCCAAAAATTTGGGTACCTAAAATGAGATAATACTTTCTACAGATATGCTTCAAAACGGAGACAAGAGAAAATCAATGGATAATTGATAGTGGGTGTTCGAGACATATGATAGAATATTTGAAGATTTCTGTGAAGAAAATAGTTTTGAAGATCATCCTGATTACGTGAAGTTAACTAAAGCTCAATATGGTATAAAGTAGGCTCTTCGAGCATGGTATGAGAGTTTAAATAACTTTCTGCTTGAGAATAACTTTGGAAGAGGAAAACATTAATACAGGGGAAGAGTTAAGAGTTAAGATGAAAATATATTTTTGCATGGTTTATTCTTACATACTTGTGATATTTTGTGGTTGTTTAGTTCTTTTCCCTATATTTTTTGTAATTAAAAAGGGGGAGAACTAAATTGATGATTTATTTTACTAAAAGTTGATGATATTTACTTATATGATTTGGGGCATGATGAATATGGGATATATGTTACTAACTGAATATGTGAAGTTTAAATATGTAATTTGTTAACTAGAGGCTCTTTACTAAGAAAAGAAAGGCTCCTTTTAATCAGTAAGAACTTATAAAGTCTACAAGTACTTTTCGAAACCCTTCATTATTAGTTGAATTTTGAAAGTCTATTTGTTATTATTTGTCGTCATCAAAAAGGGGGAGATTATTAGCTCAAGGTTTATTATTAATAATTTTGATTATGACCATATAATATTTCAAAATTCAAATTATATTTATTTCCTTGTATAGGTAATGATATATTTTCAAAAGGAAATAAAATCATATGATAAATGCTTTCTTTATTGGAGAAACCTTCCTTATAAACTTACCTGATTTATTAGAAATGATTCCAGAATATCTAGAAGGATCTTACAAATCACAATCAACTCCATGATATGATCATTTGTCTTAACATCTGGATACTGGAAGATTTTATCAAATATGGTATTACATATTTAAAGTCAATTCAAGATATAAGAGAAGCAACGACTATTTGAAGGAGATATCTATTTAGGGAAGAGTCATTACATTTGCGAATGAGGGACATACACCAGACCTTCAAAATGCATCTATAGCATCAATTCTCTTGAAGTGACATCATTGTCATATTTCTGGTGCTTTAGAAAGTGAAAACTCTTTTTGAGAGAGATAATTGAAGCTCTTATCGAGCAAATTACATTTTCATTTTTTAAAAGCTTGAGTTATTAGCCGAACTAGTATCAATCGATTGCATCATTCCTCTCTCTCTTTAACTTTTAAATTTTTGCATTATATTATGTGTGTGTTCATTTTAGCAAGAAGCTCCTTCACTTTTATAATAGGCTTCTTCTATTTTCAATTTGCAATAGGTTCTTTCAGTTTTAATAGGCTCCCTCTATTTTAAATTATTTTGAAGGATTTATTATTTAATAAGCTCTTATCATCTAATAGGCTCATGTTGCTTAATTGGCTTTTATTGTCTGACAGACTCTTATTGTTTTAAACTTTAACATGCTCTTGTCTTTTATCTCTTGCATGTGTTTCCTTTATCACAATCTTCTCTCTCGCTATAACTATGTTTAAAACTCGCTATGTATATGTACACACACACACACACACACACACACACACACACACACATATACATTTATATATTAACCTCTTTAGCAACCAAACCCCTGAAAAGCTTCGAACTTGCCAAGCTTACAACCCAAAAAACAAACCAATAAATAGATATACAGAAGAAGCTATTAAAAAAGAAAAAAGAACAAGTGGTGAGTGAGTGAAAGAGAATTAGCATTTCCTAAACATTAGAGAGAACCTGAGGGAAAACCTAGTTATAGTAAGGAGAGAAAGATAGGTTTTTTCTTGATCCAGAACAAAGAAACGAGAAAAGCCATGAAAAGCTTATCATATTGATTGCAGGTCAAAGAAGGTAGAGTAGTTGACGAAGATTTCATGTGTATTTAAAGTTAAAACAGTTCTAGTTTTTAAGGAAAGGAATGGTGAATTTGGTTCTTGTAGTTGTTCGTTTGGTTTAGAAGAGATTAAGATAAAAAGATCATCAATGAAATGGGACATGAAAATGGAAAGCCAAAGTGGAAAATCCCTTTTATGGTGAAATAAGCATACTCTTTTTTTTTGTTTTTCATTTATGCTTCCTGTCATTAGTTAAAAAGACTTTTTTAAAATAGAAATTGATAAGGGTAAAAAGTTTGAATCTCAAACTAATTTAGCGTTTTTTTAAAAAATTTTTAAATTTCCTTAACTTTACTTAGTTACTTTAATTAAGTCTAACATGTATTATTTAATCTAGTTATTATTAAACGTGTTTAAATTTATGTCTGATGTGGCTTGTCACGTTAATGGAGATACTAATGTCGAAATAAATTTGAAAAAATTAAAATTTTGGGTATTTAATTGCCACGTTTAAAGTTCGGGCTATAATTATATCATTGAATAAAGTTTGAATTTTTTTTTGTAATTAACCATATTTTTTAATCTTAATCATTACCACAAGAAGTCTAGAAGGAAATGATATAATATTATATATGGTTAATTATAAAAATTTTCAAAAGTTTTTAATTTTATAATACTAACTTGAACGTTAAAAAGTAGCATTGAAAAGCTCCAACTTTCAATTTTTGGTAAAAATAGTCCGACGTTAATCAATTTATGTGGATGATGTCGTGAATAACTCACATTAGTATTTTTGTTACGTGATTACTACAAATTGTATTTGTGTATATAAATTTTATTATTTAATAAATTAAAAATATCAAATACCCTAAAGTAATTAAGAAGTAAAACATATGAAGGAATGTATAAATATTTTATAATTTTTGATTTTTAACTTATTACAAATAAAATTTAGACATGACACAAATAAAATATGAAACTGTTACATAGCAAAACTTTTAATCTGATATAGCTCGCTTTATCATTTTCGTCAACAAAAAATTTAATGTTGGGCTATTTTTGCTAAAAATTGAAAGTTGAAGCATTTTAGTATAACTTTTTAAAGTTTATGCTAGTATTATAACATTAAGTAAAGTTTGAAATTTTTTTTATAGTTGATCCTATTATGTATAGAAATTTTTTTAGGTTGAATAAGGTACCAAATTCATTATCTATCCAAATCCACATTTATTTTTTAAATTAGATACATTGATCTTAAATAGTGTTAAGTTGACTATATATCAACTCAATTTAAATTTAAATTAATTTTTAAGCTTGATTTGTTGACGTTAAACAATACTAGATTGATTTAACTTTGAACTTTTGTTACAATCTTTAATAATTATTATATGCCTTGATTTTATAATGATGGGTTAACGTAATTTTAGTAGTTTTATCTTGAATCATGGTTAGATGTTGCTTGTAAAAATATGATCTTTATAACATAAATCAAAATTGACATTCCTAACTTTAAGATCTTCAATAAATAGTGGTTATAACTCATAAGAGTGTAATATTGTGAACCTAATGCAGAAGATGTCATTATTGAAAAGAGATCAAGAAACTTTCCTGCGCTCTTAGTTAAAATTGATTTCTCTTTTGACTATCTTATAATTACAAAACTTAATAAAATTACCTTAATTAGTAGAGAGAGGACCAATTTTTATATATATAATTTTTTTAATCTGATACGTCCATTAAGAAACCATAATAAATGATTGAAATTTATTCTGTTATATATATATATATACCTCAACACAATAAACTATATAATGCGGGTCATGATGGTCATACATTTCAACATCATATACTTCCTTTTATAAACCACAACACTAGTAATTTATGAAGTCAGGTAACATAAGTGACATATAAATATCATAAAGGTCCACATTAATGCCTTATAGACAATTTTATTTCTTATTTACTAACAATTACATGTGCTCATTCGTAATAAATAAGAAAATTGCCAATTAGTACTTTACTGAGCTTAAGAGTGTCAAAAAGTCATAAAACAATCATTAATATAACCAAAGCCCTTTTTTTTTAATATGTTCCTTAAATATATTTGGTGGAAGGTCTTTAGTTAAAGAATCTATAATCATAAGATTGTTCTTAATATTTAGTAAGCACTCTTTGTCTATGAACTTCCTCTTTTACAGTAAAATATTTCAACTCTATATGTTTTTCATCTGTAGAATACTTGTCATTTTTGGAGAAGAAAACTACTACAAAACTATAATAATAAAATTTTAGCAACTTCGTAGTGATGTTGACAACCCCAAGCCTTCAAATAAAGTTTTGCAACCATAAGGCATAAACTGTAGCCCCAAAATAAGCTACAAATTCTACTTCCATAATGGATGAAACAATGACAGATTATTTATTACTTTCCTATAAAATTGTTCCTTCCACTAGTAGAAAAATATCCAAACATTGACTTTCTACTGTCTATATGCATCAAGTAAAATTTGAATCCAAATATCCAATTACTTCTAATAGATTTGATGTTGGGACCCGATTCGGGAACCGGATCCCAACCAGACAAGCAGAACGAAAAACGGAATCCAATGGAAACGAAAATCGGATAACAAAGTGAAAACAAATCGGAAGCGAATCGATACTTAACAAATAGCGTCGACATCCGAGAACAATCAAGAATACAGAAACACATTCGAATAGATGAACATAATCGCGTTGGAATTCCTTAGACTAAACAAAAATCCGGTATAAATTTTTTCTTATTATTTCCTTTTCTCTTTAATCAAACTCATTCAACATATAAACAATCCCTACATTTCTATTCTTTCTCACTTCATTCATC
>JANTPM010000001.1:25684904-25697558 GCA_025434745.1 Erythroxylum divaricatum
TCAAAACTCAATGTGCGGGACCAAAATAAGCATAAAAATCATAGATCAGGAGTCAACAAATGCATAATCACTAAAGACAATGGGCCTAATTTGTTGTATAAATTTGGTCCAATCACCATACTAAAGAATTAACGAGTTCAAAATGAGTTGCACTAAAAAGGAGCCATCAACTGTCATATACATGGTCTTTAATTTTGCTACATTTTTTTTAATCTCTAGGACATATTGCTGCAAGCTTTACGACACATCAAACTTTATAGTTGTGAGTTTTGTCATTACAGTACTGGTAGGAGACTTATTTGTAAGATAAAAAAATATTCTTCCACAAAATTTAAGGTATTCTTTAGCAGTTTGAGTTTTTGGAATAGTGATCTTAATATTGTTAACAATAGTCATTCACATGAAATTAAGACACAATTTATTAGATCTTTCCCATGCTTTATAATTTGTCTTCTTATCCTTCTCATATTCGTAATGGCTATATGGTTTTGTTCTAATAATGTTAAAATTAAGATCCAAAACACCTAAATGAAAATTGACTTGTTTGCACGATTTGGAGAAGTTAAAGCCATTAAATACAATAACATAATAAGCATGTGAATGAAGAGAAATAGCTGCAAATACATAAATGCTCAATAAATTATCATATTTAAATAATTAAACATTTAGAATATACTACAAGATTCCTTTAGTCAAACTGAACAATATATTATCATAAGTTTAATTCCATACAAACTTTATTAGGTAATCATACAAAAACTCGTCAAATACAACCAATATATTTGGATATAGAACATATTTGACAAGTGAATATTGATTTTCCTGTACTATGTTTATTAGTCATGGAGTGTTAATTTACCTTTGGATAAATTTTGAATTCTACCAACTAATAAATATCATTTATCCATATACTTAATTTAATAATAGGTATTAATATTTTGTGAATAAAATACTATTTATACATGACAAAAACTCAATTAATTTGGTCACTTTGGTAACTAACAAATTATTCTTTTACAGTGACATGTATAAATTTAACTTAACACATAATTTTAAAATTTGATAATACTATGTATAAAACTAATATGAAATCAAATATTGATAATAGTTATAGTGAAATCTACAGTGATTATTTGTTGTCGTCCAGTGGTTGGATGCCTGAGTTTCACCCAGGATACTTGAGTACAATTCGTTGCAAAGTTGTTATGATTATTTTTCTTCTTTAAAATTCTACTTAAATTAGAATCCTAAAGAAAATAATAAGGAATTAGAATCCTTGTTATCGAGAATATTGTTCTAGAGTCATACTTCTTATAGATCTTGAACAATTCAACAATTGAGAAAAAATATTCCTGATGTATTGCTTTTGCTTGTCATCTTTAAAATTCCATCTCTGCAATAATCTTTAGATTTTTTTTTAAAAAAACCATTAATAGTGAATAATCAAAAAACTCTTTAAACGTCAAAATATTTGATAATGCTCATCAAATGATCACGATAAGATAGATTAACAAATTGTTTACTCAAAACGTATTCTCAGATAGCACATGTAACAATACGATCTTTATGACATAAATTAAAATTGACATTCATAATTTTAGAATTTTAAATAAACAATCATTAACAAATCATAAATGTAATATTATGTCCCCAATGTGAAAGATGTTATTATTGAAAAGAGATATGAGAAACTTCATGGCTAGATTCAAAACTGTTTGTTTCAATTTGAACAATAACTATTCATTCCCTTTGTAATTATTTAGTGGCGATATTATATTCCAGGTATTCGAAAAATATAGAATGTACTTTCAGACACTAGACCATTACAATTTGTTTGAAAAATCATTAAAAATTGGAAACAATTATCTATATATATTTGTGAAATTGCTCGAAAACTAAAATTTCGGACATGGCTGATGAGCATGGCTTGCTGCACTAAGGCTAGGCATGATTCTCGTTCAAGTCTCTACTCTGCAAATCCAAAGTTAGAGGCCGGGGCTTGAAATTGAAAGAACTAAAGCCTAGTGCTTGTGTACAATCCACAAATTGGGTTGGGTTCACTACTACCCTTTGTCTAGCATTGCTACCAACAAAGGCTAGCAGTGGTCAATTTAGTTTACCGCGAATTAAAAATTTTAGGAATATTTTGTCATTCAAATATCATGATTAAAATTAAAATAAATTTATTTCTTAGTTTTGGAAGCATTTTAAATAATGTAAATGGTGTAGGGCTTGGCGTTGTCTTTTGGTGCTTTCTAAATGAATGATGTTGAGATTCACTATCCTGTTTTGATCTGATACTTCTTTGCTCTACTCCTTCATTCATGGAGGTTTTTATTCTTTTTTAGGATTTCTTTTAATTATGAATTCTTTTCAACTTCACTGTACCAATTATTTTATAGTGGTGGACCTGCTTTACGATTGAATGAATGAACTGAGTAGAAACTTAACTCTACAAATGTTGGCAGTCTAACGTTAAGTTCAATTATTCCTTTTGAAATAATATTAAAAATATGTAAATTATCTCTTATCCTTTAGAATTTAGCTAAAGAAGGAGATATTTTACACACGCCCTAATTCAATACGTATGAAGTCCACAATTTAAAATGATGACGAGGGTACCTACCTTTTTGACAAGGTTAAAGTGTTAGAATAATTAAGTAGACAAAGTAAGATTGCAATTCAATTAAGATTAAAAATATATAATATAAAATATTATTATAAATAAAAAGAATTACAATATAAATATTCACCAGTTATACGTTACAAATATTAATTTATAGGTTAGAACTTATAAAATTCATATCCTCATATGTTCTAATTTTAGATAATTAAATTTATTTTTTAATACATGAAACAAGAAGATGAATAAGTAATTGTAAGTGAATCAAATTAACTATAGTTACATATTTTAATTTGTCATAATTATTACACATTCTAATATTTACATTTGTACTACAAATTCCCATACCCTGTATTTCAACGAGATTTACACTGAGTGTTGTTATTGTATCTAGATATTTTGTAAACAATATCTATGTTTTTCTAATATGAATAATATTTAAATATTGTAAGTAACATCTAGATTTTTCTAACAATTTTCTACTTGAAGATTTTACATTACCTTGTCATTGTCATTTTGCTTACATTTATGTTAAGCTGCATGAGGATCGATATTAAATAAACACATCCTTGTTGATTGATTTTGTCTTAAATTCTACTATATTGTATTTGATATGAACTTTTTCATATCCATGATTCCTTCCTACACTTTCTCACAAATGAAATGATATTGAACTTGTATATGCTTGGTTTTCAAATGAAATATTGAATTCCTTGCTATAGGGAAGGCACTTTAACTGCTACAAAATAATGAATCTTTTGTTGTTTGTGTTTGAGTTCTTCCAACACCAATTTCAATTAAGTCATTTCTTTATTAGTTTATGTAGCTCCTAGATATTCTACTTTTGTTACTGATATAGTTATAATTGATCATAACTTTGAAAACTATATTATGACCCCACCAATAAGCATAAACGTAGTGAATTTGCTTTTAGCAACGCCATATGTATAATCAAAGTCAACATATTCTCTAATAATAAAGTCTTATGCTCTATATTGTAATGTAATATCACAGATCCTCTTAATGTATCTTAGGATTCTCTTTACAACATTTCAATACTTTTCACTAGGATTCACTATTTAGTAACTAACAACTTCTATTACAATGTTCGATCTTGTATAAATCCTATTAAACATTGAACTCCCCTTCCTGTTACCTTCTTTCTTAGTAAATTTACATCCCTAGAATTTTTGTTGTTGGTCCAAAGTCCTTATCTCCAAATTTCTTAGCCAAATATGCCTTCAATTATTTAATATGATTTTTATTTAGATATGTAACTAACATTTCATCTACACACAAAAATAAAATTATAAAATCATTACCATCAAACCTTTTAAATATAGATAAGAGTTTGTATTAATCTTGTTGTATCCAAGTATCATAATGAAGGAATCAAATATTTTATATCATCGCCTCAATGCCTATTTAAGATCGTACAGAGATTTGTTTGCAAACTAAGTTCTCTCTTCCTTTGCTCTTCAAAACGTTCTAAATGGAGAATGAAAAATTCTTCTTCAAAATATTCATAAAGAAAAACAACTTTACCATCCACCCATTCTATATGTAAGATAAACACAACATACATTGCCAGGATTACTCTGATTGTAGTAAGTTAAACCATGGGAAAAATATTTTCTTGAAGTCAATTATTTTTCTTTAATCATTGAAAGGGGAAGCTCTCAAATCAGGTTTGATTACTAAAAATCTTGCACGATACTGATAGAGTTGCCAATTCAAGACCAAGCCTAATTTAAAGCCTTTTAAAGATGGGCTAAGCTTAGTCTAAAAGTGAAACCTGATCAAGCCTAGCACATACCACCTAAGCTTGATCTTAAGCCTAGTCGAACTTTAAGCAATTTGAAATTCATCCAAAGCCTAAATCCACCTATCTCAAAACTTAACTGAACCTAATCCCATGACCATCTCTTTTACAAATGCCCTTGATACTTTCTATTAGGATTGTGTATATAATTAGGAAGCTATATATTCTCTTTCCTATCTTTTAAGGCTAAATATTTTCTTTATATTTCTGATTAGGTAGTATATTCTTGATTAAGTAGTTTCCTTTTGTTCTAGGATTTGTTTGTATTAATATTTTGATGAAATGATGTATATATACTTGGAGAATTAATGAGAAGGTGTGAGCTTTTCCCCACTAAAATTCTTCATAGTACTAGAGCATTGAATGTAACTCTGAGAACCCTCGAATTGCATTATGATGGAAGGAAATAATGATGGCAAAACCGGAGGTGGTTCACATCCAAAGAAATAGATCTCTCTTTATGATCCATATTCAAATGAAAACCTAAGAAACCTTATAACTTAAGTGCAATTGAGAGGTAAGAATTATGAGGAATGGGCTCTCACAGTCTAAGGCTCCTTAAAGGCAAGAAGAAAGTTTGGACTTGTTTATGGAAAGATCAAACAACTTGTCAAAAATGCTCTTGAAATTGAAGATTAATGGATTGTCAATTGCATAATTGTGTCTTGGATTTTTAATACCATTGAATCAACATTTGATCAACAATAACATGCGTGTAGAAAATAAAAAAAAATTGTGGGAAGGTATTAAGTAAAGGTTTTCCATTATGAATGGTCTTTGCATTCAACAACTAAAATCTAATTTGGCGAATTGTAAACAGAGTGGAGATATTATTATGAACTATTATAGACAACTTAAGAAGTTGTGGGATGAATTAAATGATTATATTTAAATTCCAATATGCGCTTGCGCAATAACAACAACAATGCCCAATATGCACTTATAATGTGTCACGACCTGATACCACATCGGGCTCATGACAACCACTGCATAACTGAGTTAAGGACATCACGGTATCCTTAATCTGACTATGTAAGGCTAACTGAACATCTTTCTTTTTTGTTGAAAAATTTGGGCAGCACAATGATTGTATTTTAAAAATATCAAAACTTAATCAAATACATATAAATAATTTTAAACACACTTCTATATTCACATAAAAATTTTTATCACAACTTCAAGACTTTAAGTCCACTCAAAAGTAATCTCAACAACAGTATCAAAAGTTTATACATAAAATCTTTCATAAATTACAAAATAGTCAGGTTATAAAGTTATAAAGCATATTATCATAACTAATCTAATAAAAACAATAAAATAGTTCATGAGCCACTATGCAACTAAAGTACAAAACCAAACTACCCACGTGCAGTAATACCAAGAAAATGTCAAAAGATCGCACGATTCACTCAGAGCTTTAGGCTCACTAAATTAACCTACATGGTTGGAAGACAGAGGGGGTGAGTATACTATCCACTCAATGAGAAGGAAAAACATATATCGCAAATAGAACTCTATACACACCAAAAAGTATAAATAACCTATGAGGTGAACATACATTACATAAAAACACATAGACCTAACCTATGACTCAACGTATACTAGTTAGAAGCCATATGGGCCTAGCCTATTAATCACTCATCGAGTGAACATAGGTTTCAGTTCCAGCACACATAAGCAGAAAAATATCACATGTATAAATTAAATCTCGTCAGAAAATAAGTATTAGAATAAGCCAAAACAATCATGTGTGTCACTACTAGTCGACCAAACTAATGTGCATACTCACCAATTTTCGGTGTTGGCTTGACTTTCATCCGTGGTGAGTTCAGACTATGGTCGACAAGAATGACATAACCCTAAGTGATGACCTCATCAGTGCCTAGCCTATTAAATGGAAGACCATGTTGTGGTCTTTCTCTTGTAACTCACGATAGTAGTTCCATTTCCTCATCTTCTTCATTTCTTACTAAAGACCTAACCCTACCACCCTTGAATGGTGATGCACGTGTGAGAGAAGCAAACTAGGATTAAGAGAGATCTTGAAGATTTTGAAGCTAAATAAGTATAAGCATCACTCTTCTTGAATTGAAGAATGGAACATGTTTTGATGATAGTTAAGAATTAAATGTTCATAAAATGAGGATGGGTTCATAATCAAACGCGGATGAGAAAAGGAGATAGATTAATGTCTCACTCTTGTATACGTGTGATGGGTAATAATTCATAGATTGTTATAGAGACGATGTTGAGGTTGAATGATCATCAAAGTGGTGTGTAGATGAGTACAGAAAATTTGTTTATGAATGGGTAAATATATATGTTCTGTATTGGTTAATGATCAAATATAGATCATGGATTGGTTTGTGAATGCTACTGAGTTGAAATGGAGTTGAGAATGAGGAATAGAAGGATTAGAAAATATGATCTTTGTATGAGTTGTGTTAAGGTAATATTTGGAAACAAAAGTGGTAGTTGATCTGGAAAATGTGGCAGCAACATGATCTCTGAATATGCTTGTGTTTTAGCCATAACTTTTTCTCTAGTTATCCAAATGAGATGATTCTTAGTTTATATTAAACTAGAGACACATGGATTCATTTTTCATTAGACATCGAACTTAAATTATGTCTTTAAAAGTCTCAAAATTTGACAAGAAATTGAGAACTGGACATAGCATACTGTTGGATGAATGTATATGTTATGTTCTGTTTTGAGTGTATAAGAATGTGTTATATTTTGAGTGTTTATGATCAAGTAGGGAATATGAAATGTGTATGGATGATGTTGAGTTGAAATTAGGTATACTTGAAGAAGTATCCACTTGAGATGATGAAATCAAATAAGTTAGAGAAGTTGGTTTAGAATAAAAGAAAAGATACAGAGAGGTAAAAGTTTGATTTGAACTTCCTTGATTAAACTATATTGATCTAGGAATATTTTGATAAAATAGTCTTCATAAAAGTTGTAGATCATTCTTTTATATTTTCATTGATATAAAGTTTACAATTTTTAGAGTTCTAGATCAGAAGTTATGAAGGTTTGAAGAAGAGAGGGGGGAAAAATTCAACAAGAACAGGAAAGTCACCCTCGTGCATAAGAACGACGGTGACTTAGCATGGGAAAAATTGGAAGTTACCCTCGTGCTTAAGACTGACGGTGACTTTTCATGGGTGAGTTAAAAGTAACCCTCGTGAATAAGCTCAACGGTGACTTTGCCCGAAGTAACTCACCCTGAACACCTTTGTTTCTTTTGGCTATATCTTCTTCATCCGACCTCTAAATAACATGAGACTTAAACCATTGGACTTGTAACACATTGATATTCATCTCCAAAAAAAAATCCATCTGAAATCATTTGGAAGAGATTGATTGATTGAATTGGGAGAAAAATGATGAACAATTCTGGAACTTCATAACTGGAGTATTTTTCATTGAACATGCTTCGATATTTTGATTATATCTTGATCTGTAGGGTTCCAAATAGAATGATTGTTGAATTGGAGTAAACTAGAGACATAGGAATACAATTTATATGAAGAGATAACGTTTGAATTCTGTCTCTAGAATTCTAGATAATTGAATTAAAGTTGAGTATAGGATACTGTTTTAGTTGATGAACAATTCGAATTAATTGGAGTATAACATTTGTAGTACTACACCAAATTGAATGATCTTGGTTCGTTAGAAACTTACGACAATGGGGAAAATTTTTCTAAAAGAGAGTATTGTCAAATTATTTCATTTGCATTGTCTAATTGATCATGGAAAATAGATCCAAAGGTTTGGAATTTTGGAGATGTTATAAGAGGAAATGAGAGTTTTGATAATGTGTGATCATGTAATGCTGTAATAACATTAACGAGTCAATTGTTGGTATCAAAGTACCAAAGACATATGTAAAATGGAGATGAAGTGGTTCATATGATTAAAGTTGCGATTCAAAAAGAGGAGTAAAGTGTATCTAGTAAAAGTGAATGAGAAGTGAGTTACTATGAAAGCAAATGATGCAATAAAATGAGATTGTGATAAAATGTGAAATTTGATAATATACCTGGGATTGTCATGAACATGCATTTTACATATTCCATATCTACACATGTGTGCATAAAAAATACTTATAATTGTGCAATTATTAATGTGTGTGCATCATGTGTATTACATAATTATGATGTGCAGGATAAACGTCCACATTCAGACGTTTCTAGAACTTAGAAGCAAATGCTAATCTGGAGTGTCTGTTAGTAACCTAGACGATTTCTCCTAATTACTATTTGCTTAAATTGTGTTTTGAATGATAAATGAATGTGAATTGATGTGTTGATTCCGGACAATAAAGGTCCGATGACTGTGATATGTGAATGTATTATTGAAGTGCTTCTAAATGTGATCTCTGAATGTTGGACTAAGGTTCGATGAGAATGTGTACGAGAATGTGTAAATGAGATCATGTGACTGACTGGAAATATGTGATTGAATGAGAATATGCAAATGTGACTGATGCATTTCAATACATGAATGCATGAAATATAAAGGTAGTTGTGACCGAAGTAGCCACCGAAAAAACTTTAATCTCAGTTATGCGCATCAAAGCCTCAGGCTCAACATTTAATGAGCGTGGTATCCCCAATGGATACGGAAAAGTTATCAATGAGCCCGGTATCTACAATAGGTACAGGACAGTTTAGGCACTCGGTCACAATAAAGTAATAAATAGAAAGTGGGTCTCATGTGCATTGCATTTATACTTAATATGTGTACCTTATATGATTTAAATGATTATGATGATTGTCCTGAAAATGAAGTGTGATAATTCGTGAAAATTTAAAGATGTGAATAACTGTTACGTGTATTGATGTGATATATGAATTGGGTGAACCATCGATGATGGTCACTCACTAAGTTTACAAAACTCACCCAAAATTTGCAATTATTTTTCAGGCTCGAAAGAGTACCTCATTAGGAAAACGAGAGTACAACTATTGCATTCGAGTAAGAAGTAGAGGTCGAGATCAGTTTGTGTCTGCATTATATTTCTTTAATTTCATATTGAATTGTATATTCCGCAAATTTTGAATCAAATTATGTATTCAAAAATACCATACAATGTGTATATGAATGATGTTGTAATGTAAAGACATTATAACTAAAATGTTTTGTATGTGAGTTTGGGCCTAAGTGACTAGTAAAATTCTGATGATTGTATTATTGTGATTGAAAAAGTTTATGAATAAAGTGGGCCCAATTTGATTATTGATTTCCGCATGTGTGTTGTTTAAAAAAAATTGTAATGAGATTTTACTGATTGTCTATGTTAGCATGCCACTCTCGCGGTACAAGTTCTCGGACATTACTTAGGATGTCGGGTACGTGTCTTGCGAGAGTGGGGTGCTACACTTATTAAAGCAATTGGTAACCATTGTGATTCTTATTTTCCCAAATAAGGGTAGGAGTTCTTTTACAAAATCTATACTCACATCTTTCCTTTTGGAATAGGCAATAGATGTAACTTCTCTAACCATTACACATTCTCATGTTTATTCCTTTGACAAACAATACAGTTCTTAATATATTTCCGCACATCTCATCCCATTCATTTAAGTGGAAGAGGTTTTGTGGTATTTTTGTTGTGATAGTTACTCCCCAATGTCCCCCCGGCAAATTGTAATCGCTTATAGATATTAGTTTCCAATGCAAACTCTCTTCGAACACCCCACTACCACCCTTCCCTTTCATTACAACAAATCTTCCCTCCACTCATAGTTTCTAGAGTTTGGGGCACCTTTCTCAACTTGCTGGATTATATTCATGACTGTTCTATCCTTCCTCCAACTATTTTGGATTTCCTTCTAGATTCTAAGGTATACCTGTCAAATAGTAAGAGCAAGTAACCTAACATTAGTCACACGGGACAGTACATTAGTCGCTTGATTCTCTTTTCTACTACAGTACACTACTTCAAAGTTGTGTCCGAAGAGCTTCGAAAGCCATGTTTGTTCGAAGGGTGTGGTGATCCTTTATTCCAATAAGAACTTAAGGCTCTTGTGGTCCATTTGTACCTTGAACCTCCATTTTTACAAATAATAACATCACTATTTTACTATCGTAACAATGGCTAAGAATTGCTTTTTGTAAGTTAATCAATCTCGATGTTTGTCTGCCAATAATTTGTTTAGGTATGCTATAGGATGTTTTTGCTGTTGTAACACAGCTCTGATTTTCATCTCACTTGCATTTGTTTCTAGGACGAATAGTTTGGGGAAGTTGGGTAGGGTAAGATTGGGGTAAAAGAGAGGGTCTCCTTTAAAGATTTAAACGCCAATTGCTATGGTCCCCTAAGCCCACTCGCCCACCACTGAGGCTTTAAGTAAGTCTTCTAGAGGTCAGTTCATATAAGCATAGTGATGAATGAAACACCTATAGTAGGTTGTGAGCCTAAGAAATCCCTATAGCTCCTTGAGGGACTTTGGAGTGGGCCAATTTTTAACCTTCTCAAACTTCCTTCAATTTGTCACCACCCTGTCATCGAAGATTGCTTAAACTAAATACTCCAATTGTATGGCTCCAAATATGCATATAGCTTTATTTAAGTATAATTAGTGTCTTTGCAAAACATTAAGGTCTCTCTTAAATGACATTCATTTTGCTAGAAATCGTAGCCGTAAACCAAGATATTGTAAAAAAAACAATGAGTATACATTTTCAAAGAAAACACCTTAATATTTCATTCATCAATCTTTAAAAGGTGAAAGGTGCATTTATTAAACTAAATGGCATCACAAGGAACTTATAGTGACCCTCGTGAATGCAGTTTTCTCAATGTCCTCTTCTTATATTCATATTTGGTCTTAGCCAGACTTAAGGTCCATTTTAGAGTACCTATTCGATTTTAGAGTTCATCAAACAATTCCTCTATTATAAGAATAAAAAATTTATCTTTTATTGTGTATTCATTAAAATCCTGGTAGACAATAGACACCCTCAATGAATTTTTTTTTCACATCAAGACTACAGGGAAGGCATATGGATTGAGGCTTCTCTTAATGAAGCCTTGCTATAAGAGCTCTAAAATTGCCCTTTCAATTATATATTTTTTCTCCTGAATAATGGTAAGGGCAAACATTGACTGTATTTATTCCGTCCTTGAGGTTGATCCTATAATCTTGAGCCCAATTCATAAGAAGTTGATGAGGTTATTGGAACAAGGTTTCATAGTCAGCGAGCAATACTTACAGTCTGTCCATGGAGGGCTCCCGCTTCTTTAAAGTCATTTGTCAAATTTGTGGTTCCATAGGGTAGGTTAGATGAATCATATATAATCCTCTGAAACGATCCTTGGATCATTTTTCAAACTTTTTTCGATATTATTTTGCCTTCTATTTCTTGTTACTTGACAGGGTGACCCTTCTTCCTTCCCACGTAAATTTTGTAGTCTTTGTTATAAAGTTACATAAGACATCAAATGCAGCTAACCATTATACACTAAGGACTATGTCATAACTCCCTAATAGAATTACAATTGTGCTGGTTGTGAATGAAACTCCTAGCATGCACCGTGTAAATCCTTGGTATTTGCTACATCAATTTATATGTAACTCCCCTCTCACTATGAAGTGAAACTCTATAATTCTTTCCACCTAATTAACTCTTCTTTTGGCTATCACTTCAATCATAAAATTATGCATGCTCTTGTTATCTATCAATTTATAAGGGCCTTTGAAAGGGGTAGCATATCACTCAAACTTATCTACATTCCTCATTTGTGCCTCCTATCATTACCTAGAAAGAAATATTATGAACCTCATCTTCTCTAAGATTTCATTCTTCTTCAAGGATTCCTCTTCATATCTCTTAGTCACATTCAATCATGTGAATCTAGAGTTGCTTGTTTCTACAAGGGTGGTCAAAGATATACCTTTCGTCACACTAAAAGTAAAGTTATTTAGCTATTTCTTCATCTAATTCCTTGTTGTTAGTGTTAGGAAAGGAGGTGTCGGTTACGCAGCGGCAACAAACCAGAACTAATAAATCTTTCCCTGTATGAACAATCACAGCCAATTCAAAAGAAAAATAGCTGCCAATAAACTCACCAATATACAAAATTAAGCAGCAAGAAATAAATCACACAGGCAACTTTTTACATGAAAAACCTCCCTCAATGTGAGAAAGGAAAAACTACGGGACCTAGTCCAGTAAATAAAAACTCCAC
>JANTPM010000001.1:25734866-25752980 GCA_025434745.1 Erythroxylum divaricatum
ACATATATGGAGTAGGTGGTCACATGTGTGTTAGGTGGTTAAAATGTACTATAAATAGAAGGGTTAACTTGATGTAAAATACACCATTTTTTATAAGAAGAATTCTCCTCTCCCAAATATTATCTCAAGTTTAGTTTCGGTTTTATAACAAGAGTGAAATATTTGATTCCAAATTATTTATTTGTTAAGTACTTTTACTTAAAATACGTAATTTAGTAACTCGAGCCACTTGGAATAACTCCGTTATTGCTATACCTTAAAATTATTGTGGGACTGCAATTGCCTTGATGAAACGGTCAGCATAGCCACTGGTTCTTCCCTTCCTCCTGTAGTGTATGAAGCTTGCCTTTATTTTCCAAAAGCTCCCGCCTCTGTCTCTCACTCTCGCTGGACAATGACTTGATAGCGTATTATATGCCCTACAGCCCTCCTGAATATGACACTTCAAGCAACGAAAATTCCCTTCCTTTTCCTCTACCAGAACAATTATGCTTCTGCAATTATGCTTCTGCCAGTTAACCTGCTGCCAGTCTCATGCATTGTGAAGCCTTACAGTGACGTAGTTATTGAATATAGCATTTGACTAGTCTCATTGAGCTTCCTGTATCCATATCCTTTTTGGGTTTGGTAACAAAATCTGTTTAATTTTTTTTCCTTTTCCATTTCATATTCATTAGATATAGGCCTACAACTCCCTAACTGATATGGAACCTTCATCTCTAAACTTAACCCCATGTCTACTTTCAACACTTCTTCTCTTTACCATCTGCAGTTTTCACAAGGGATCGAACTATGGAGAGTACTATCAATTCTGTACATGAAAAAATTTTAGGGGTACTAGTAGTGAGATTAGACAACAAACTAAGGTAACTGTTAGATTTTAAATATTGTTAGGACTTAGGATGCAATTGTCCAAGCTCAAGAGGTCCCAAGTGTCATATCCATGCGTGGAATTTAATGTATATGTTTTGTCATTTGCTGCCTTTTACCAAGTCTTTCGTCTTCAATGCAAAACTATAAAAGAAGGCCTCTGGGAACTGCACAGAAGTTTGACAGCTTTAACGGACTCTTCTTCTGCTCGACAGCTTTGATGGTACCTTCTGTCCTTCTCTTTCCTCTGTGCACTTACGATACCAATCTCTTTCGGAAGTGCTTTGCAGAACAAAACACGTTGTGTCATTGTATCTTACAACCTTTTAGTTACGTCTGCTTTTCTCCGATGACTTCATGGGATTTAACTAATATTCACTGGCTTAGCTGGTAGACCAAAAAGTTCCAAACTTCGTAATGATGTAAAGTTCACTCTCGTATTGATGGTTCCAAAATGTCCCACTTTATTACACAATAATGCATTACAGCTTTATTACAAATGTCCAAATCGTCCAACACTTTATTACACCGCTTACATCTTTATTACACAAAAGTCCAGAAACGTCTCAGCTTATCACCATAGCGCCTTACATTCATGCTGTTTAGTACAAAAGTTTATCAAGCATTATTCATTTTTGTTCTTTTTAAGCTTTAACAAATACAAGTCTTTACTTTTTTCTCTTGGAGACAATTTTTACTCCGCCCTTAAGAGAGCACCAAAGCTGGTGGAGAAGACATTACTCTGGGGACGAATCCTGTTATCCTGTTGCACTATAGAGGGGGAATTTCCAAGTTAAGGTAGTGATTCTCACAACACCTTGCATTATGATAAGTTATTCCAATTTAATAACAATCTAAGTCAGAAATCTATTTGTTGCGTTTTTACTGCTGTCAAAAATTGTATTGTTCTACATGTTACCGTTTCGAGTTTACTATGTTGAAACATGATTCAAGTCGTGTGAAGTGGTTTGGCCGAATATTTAGGAAGTTGTTGTTTGTTTATTTAATTATTTATTTAAATAACCTAGTGGAATTAGTGGGAAGCTGTTGTGCCTAGTTTTTAGTTTTTCCTGTTACAGTGTAAGCCTATATAAAGGCTTTTTTATTTTCTTTAATATATACAGTCCATTACAATTAATGAAATTTTCATAATTCTTTTCCTCTATCTTGCGTGTTTTACATACTCTGCATACCTTCACTTGCCTTTTTTCCTTCTTTTACTCACTGTCATCCAATAATCTTGGTATCAGAGCTTTCGTTGGTCCATTAGACAATTGAGTGAAACACTTTTTTTTAACCTCCTAGAGAGTTACGTTGGGTCTTTTTATTTTTGTGTTTACAAATGGCAACAAATGCTATTTTGTCGTCTTCATAGCACCTCATACCCATTTCCAATGGTGAAAAGTATGAGTTTTGGAGCATTAAGATGAAGACTTTTTTCATATCTCAAGGCCTTTGGGAGCTGGTAGAATATGGTTTTGTAGATTTGACAGATGCAGAGGAAGAGGCAGAAGTAAGATTGAAAGAAACCAAATAGAAGGATGTCAAAGCTTTGTTCTTCATTCAACAGGCAATCCATGAAACAATTTTCTAGAGAATCGTAGCTGCAACGACGTCATTAGAGGCTTGAAAAATTTTGAAGAAGGAGCTTCAAGGTTCCTCTAAGGTGATTATGGTAAAATTGCAGACTTACGTCGTGAATTTGAAACTCAATCTATGAAAGGTAATGAATCTGTTCAAGTGTATTTGTTTAGAGTTTCATCTCTTGTTAATCAAATGAAGTCGTATGGTGAAAATATACCTGAAGAAATTGTTGTTGCAAAGGTTCTACGGAGTCTTACTCCAAAGTTTGAACATATTGTTGTTTCGATTAAGGAAGTGTATGATTTATCTGATTATTCATTTAATGAACTAATGAGTTCTTTGCAAGCCCATAAAGAAAGGTTGTTTAGGTCATATGAAAAATATAAGGAAAAAGCACTTCAAATGAAGGGTGAGCCTGTTCAAAAGGAAACGAAGGAAAATTTTTCTGGTTGCGGTCGTGGCAGAGGTGGTTTTCGTGGAAGACGCTGTAGAAAAGACCAAGGAAGAGGTTGAGGCAGAGGAGGATCAAATGAAGAAGAGCATAATAGAACCTTTGTGTGTCAGTATTGCAAAAATCCAGTTCACCAAGAAGCATATTGTTGACAAAAGCAAAAGGATGGGAATCATCAAACAAGCTTTGCAGAGAAAACAAATGAAGAAAGTAAGTTGTTCATGGCTCTCTTTTGTGAAAAAGATGCATCTAATGATGTTTGGTTTTTGGACAGTGGTTGTTCCAATCATACATTTGGAACTTGGTCACTATTTAAGGAGATTGATTAGTCCAAAAAATCAGATGTGACACTGGGAGACAATAAGAAGATTGAGGTTGACGGCAAAGGTATTGTTAGTATAACATCTCGTCACCAATGAGATGAGCATATGGGTGATTGGGAATGAGTTAAGATTGTGTGCATGCATATTTCGAATTGCACATGCATTTTAGCCTATATATATATATATTGATAATTGGAAGTTGTTGCACTAGCATATGCAGGTACATGCATGTATGACATATTCCTGGTATAATTGTGTAAATTAGAAATTCTGTGATTTTTGTGTAGATTGTGCTTTGAATATTGAATTGGAGTGAAAAATGAGTTCTAGGGGTTTGGAAAATAGAATTGGAGTGTATGATCATGTGTTTCATATTTTTGAGGAATTTTAGGAATTTTTCTGAAATTTTCAGAGTAACATATCTGGACCGAAAAAGATGATCTAATGGCTAATAAATTGGATTCCGGTTCTGAGATTGATTGGCAAATGGCACGGGAAAATTAGAGTCATGATTTTAGGATTTTTTGTTTAGAGACATTGCAAATTTGTGAGAGAATAGAATAAGAAATTGGATTTAGGCTTTATGGACTGGCCTTGTGGCAAGAGTTTTGCTAAACAAGCCTTGAGCTTTTAAATTGTTTTGGATTTAAAACCCTTACTCCTTTGAATTGTCTTCCACGATGCTTGCTCCCTCTGGAAAGAACATTTATTCTTCTTCTTCTTCGTGGATCTCCTCCTTGCTTACTTTCTTCCATTTTCTTCTTGTTTAATTGCTTCCTTCTTCACCTTAATCTATCCTTAAGCTTTGTGTCGGAGAAGATGATGATGAGTATGGGTTTGGGTGACTACCGTGGGTGTGTTTGTGTTAGGGGATTGAAGTGATTTTGAAGGTTTGAAGATTTATCAAGTAAGTTCTTACTCCTTTTGCTTTGGATAGTTTAGTTTGTGGATTAATTGAAATATATTGAAGATTGATTAGAGAATATTTGATGAATGGGAAATGTATAAGTTTCGGATGATATAAGTTGATAATTTTATCTTATTTTGTTTTGGTAATTGAGGGATAATGGTTATTTGATGGAATTGAGTTTATGGATTAGTTGTTTTGAGTGTATTGGGAGTGATTGAAGGAGAATAGATGGATTAAAATTTGACAGAAGTGAGAAATCTAGGTTTCGGATGATTTTCTAGGATCGCACGTCCCGGCGAGCGCGGGAGATTCGCCACGCCACGACGAGTAAAGACGCACGCCATGGCCAGCGTTAGCGGGCACGCCGCGGTGTGCGCTAGCGCATATGCCGCGACGTATGCAAGGACTCTCGCCGTGGCGAGCAATCTTGCGTCGCGACGAGGACGCCTTTTCTTCGAGAGTGATTTGGTTCTTCTAAATGATAAGTTTTGGGTTTTAATCCTAATGATTTGGTTTTTGATTGACTGCAATTTAGAGACAAAGAGTACAAATTTACAAAAATGGAGGTTTTGACTCAATTTAGTGAGTTCTCGAATTTGAGTGGAAATTGAATAGTGAGTATGCTTTTGGTAGAAAGATAGTCCCAATGTCTTGGAATTTTTGAGATGGAAAGTATCGGGAATATCACAAACATGTATAGTACGCATTTTAATCGTTACTTATACATTATTGAATATTGTAGATTGAGCATTTGGTAATGTATGTATATATTTTGACTGTTATAGAGGCACCGTTGGATAGACATTCCACGGATATTGTTGGGACTTCCAGGCAGTAGCTCGAAAGTTACAGATGAGTAACCTAGTTGGTTCCTCAATCTTTGACTATTAAATGTTCTGTAAATTGTCTGTGAATGTGAATTGTTATGTTTGAATCTCGGACCGAAGGTCTGAGAGATCGAGTGTTCTGATATGGACGTGTAACTATTTGTGAATGCGTAATGTGCATGTTTCAAAGTAATGAATTGTAAATGGAAGATAGTGTGAAATTGAAAGTGATATGACTGTTTTTGATAAAAGTAGATTTGATCGCATGTGGTAAATAAACTCTATAATCGATTGATTATTAACGGATGTGACTGGAGCTACCACTGATAGCTACAAGCTCAACTACTGAAAAAGAACCGCGAGCTCGAACGGGAATAGTGCATACCCAGAGGGCTCTCCTATCCCTAATACGCGTGAGAATGTAGTGCTTACCCAGAGGGCTCTCCTACCCCTCAGACGCGTTTTAATGCTCCTGAAAAGGGACAGTACAGAGCTATAAGCTCAATGTTAATGCACCCATTATGGGATAGATTAGAGCCATAGGCTCACCGATTAATGCGCCCAATAGTGGGACAGTACAGGCGCTCAGTCACAATACGGAAATGATATGGGAAAAATGTCATGATTTGATTGATTTGCAAATGGGGAAAAAGGATAAATGCTTACTCTGATGATAACTGCTTTGTATAATTTCTGTTTTGCTGTAGTGCTATAATCTGTAAGTGGCTTTGTGATATTCTGAATCTATCATTGTAATAATCTGTACGCTATATGCGTAATGCATGAATTGAGTGAATCATCAATGATGGTTTCTCATTGAGTTCGCAAACTCACCCAACATTGCATCTATTTTTCAGGATCGATAGAGTAGACTCCTAGCTCCAGTGAGAGAGACTTTTCCTGCCGTGTGATCGTGTTGGTAAGAGAAGTCATGACACACAGGTCGGTCAGCTGGGATTGTTTTACTTTTGGGGATGACCTAGATAGATTTTTGTATCAGTTTCCTTTTAAAGTATTGTATATAGACAGTGGAAATCTGATAGTCTTGTAAATTTCCGTTTTGATGATATGAAATGACAAAGCTTTTGGATTTTCAATTCTCGTGATCTTGATATTATGGTTTTATGATTTGGATGCCATGAGAGTACTGTAGTGACTGACTGCTCGTAGTCCTTCCTTATTGTAGGATATGTATCGAGATGACCTACGGGCGTACCGGTGTGTACCCTACGGTAAGGGGGCGCTACAAAAATATATGTCATTATCATTTTTAAATTGAAGATAATTTCTTGTAATTTCTTAATAAAAAATTAAATTTATTTACTATGACTTGTAATAAAATAATTAGTTTTATAAATCGAATTTGCCTTGATCATATTGATCTTTTAGCGAATTGGATTTATGAGGAATTTAATTTGATAGATGAGAGTAAGTTGGAAGATAATCTTGATGAAAAAATATTGACATATCATTTAATACAATGAATTTGAATGATGATAATTATGAAACTCTTCTTAATGATGACAATTATGTACTAAATGAGAGTTATAGTCAATATAATTTGAGCAAATATTCGATTGAATGAAATTTCAGGTTTTTTTATTTCTTTTCTTCTTTTAATTTTACTTGTATTTGATTCATTTGTTAAATTCTATATATGTAATATAAATATAACTATAAATGTTTTTATTTCAGGTTTCAATTTTAGTTAGATGTGTTCCTCACACGAACTCTTGTTGTAATACTTAAAGAGTCATGAAACTGTGTTAGTCTTTTTATTTGATGTTTTGACGTAATTATTATTTATTGTATGATAACATTGAAACATTTTAAGTATGTTTTTATTATCCTTAAATTTATATTTATATGATGAATTGCTGATTAAATGATCTTTTTTATATTAATTGATGTTATTGTTTACATGTAAAATATGTGAAAATTACTATTAATAAAATAACTAGATTATTATTATTTCAAAATTTTATCATTATGATTTTTAGAGATAGAGATTATGTAAAATTATAAATTATATAATACAATATATTAAGAAACTATTTTGCAAGTTTTACAAAATTCAAAGACTATTTTATAATTTTAAAAAATTACTTGAAACAATGCTTAATAATGACCAATACTAATATAATATTGTAACAGAATCAAATATGATGCCGTTATTGGCATGATATTCATATCATTGTTTGTAACCAAACACAATTTATTCTAAGATTAGATTATGTTAGCCTTGTAATCAAACAAGGCTTACTCTTAGGTTGGAATACACTAAAACTATATCTAAGTAGGCTCTTCCACTTTACAATACCTAGTTACCACTGTCACCAACTACAAATAACAAACCATTGTTGATCGTCTTCTCCCTAACACCATGCCAAATGTTGTCACGACTGCACTAACGAGAGGAAGTAACATCTCTACTTGTCCAACAATCGATACACGTCGACGCCTTCCCTATCCAACTGCTATCAGTGGTCACCGAAGACGAAACAAATGACGACAGCCCCGTGAACAGACAACAGCGTAGGGAAATTTTCACCACCGCCATTGTTGACGGTAGCAGCTCAACACTCGTCCATCACCATCATTCCATATTGTCATGGTTAAGTCTTCGGACCACTGTATGTCAAATTTTAAATTATCTAAAACGAAAGAAAAATTAGCCACTAAAGATTTTCCTTAAAGATTTGGAAAAGACACTACAATCACATCTAGACATAACGACCAACCCAACGTGACCCAATTTTTTTTTTGGTGCAATTAGGGTATCCCTCGCCAGACGCGAAGACTAATCCATTCGTTATGGGAGCTCGCATTAAGCAATAAATAGTTGGCCACGAGATGCACTTTATTCCTATGAGTAGGGAATCGAATCCTCCACCATATGTTTAAGGAACGAGGTGAGCTACTACTATGGCACATCTCGTGATTCATGTGACCCAATATTGAATATTAGGTTTATGTAAATTAATTCCTAAAAAAACAAACTATATTTTTTATATTATTAATAAAATAATGAGCATAATTCTATTCAGTATTCATTACGTTTCAAAACAAGATCTAAAAATTATTTAACCATAATAGTGAAAGAAAATATATTGTCTATTCTAAATGTCCCAAGTTTCAATTATCAGAGATAAAACAATCAAGATAAACTTTTAATTTCAAATTTAGTGAATAAACTTCACAATCATCATGATGCATATTAATTAAAAAAAGCCAATATCAATATAAGATTTTGTTCTACATAATTATAGAATCATCATTTACAAGTATCATTGAGAACAAATTACTTACAAATATTGGTCTTTGTTGTTTACCTGTTGCAAAATCTTTCTCCAATTTTCTTATTTTTATTTTTTTATCTACTCTCTTTAATTTGAAAGAAAGACAAATCCTTTTCAAATTTAAAAATTATAACTCTTATAATTGTTTTGTCAATTAAAGCAATTATGAATAATTAACCAAAATTTTATACTACTAATAGTAAATGTAATCTTCCTTCTAAGTACCTTAAACAAAGGGCAAAAAGGGCAAAATTAACCCTAAAATTTACCGCAATTGACTAATTAAACGTTAACATTTTAAAGCGTTGAAATATAATCCCAATGTAACTAAAACCAAAACTAAAAATAGAAATTAAAAACTCAAATAAACAAGATTTTTTAATATTATAATGGCCCTCTCTCTACTATATAAGCACCACCTAGCACTATAGTACCCACATTTTAAAAATTATTTATTAAAATTATTAAGTTATTAAAATATGATACTTTTTAAATTAAACCTTAATGTAATTAATTGAACTAACTAATTGTATTATTAATTGACCTAATTAATAATACAATTAATATGTACTATTACCCCTTATCCCTTACGGGCTGACCTGGTACGAGCAGGGATTAGTCTAGGAGTGGTTGACTTAAAGGCACCTTCTCATGAGTTAAGACCCTCCTAAGACACATCGTGGGCTTACAAAAAAAAAAGTAATCTTTTAACTTATTAACCTTAAAGCGTAAAAATCCCCACTAAAATCCCTAATCCCCCATCCCTAATTCAATTACCTAAGTTCCTTATCTCACCAGATGCCTAGCATCTCCATCTTCAACACCAAATCTTCCCCTTTAACGTCTTATCTCCCTCCTTTACTGCAAAGTCTCCCTCAATCGTCGACCTTCACCGTCATTCACCACCTTCATCGTCACCGCCTTTCACTAGTGCACCACTTGACTCCTGAGAGAAGGTAAGTCTCTTGCTCTGACCATAAGCCCACAAAGAATTGAGACCAACAATCGAGTTTCCTAGAGTTGTTGCCTTATGTTTCTTACCCCCATCATTTCCGCAAACAATGTGATTGAAAAGTTTCAGCTTTTTAATTATATACCATAATTTGTCACTGTTTTTCACGCTTGATCATATCTGCAACTGTTTTATGCGTGCTTCTACAAATTCTTAGGAAGGCCTAATAAATTTGGTCATTTTGAAAAGATATGGCAGCTTATAAAGAAATTCCTAATAAGATGTATATATGATTAGACCATCTTTGCACATGTATATAAATATGCTTACAAGAACATGTATGGACTATTTTTATATTTGGTGTAAGCATATAAAGACCTCCAGATATTATAGTTACGATAAACATTTTAGTAGTCTTCCATTTCAATATGTAAGTTGAGAATACGAGGACTAACTGTACATATCTGTGGCATATACGCTTAAAAGTAATATCATATAGTTGAATTTCTTGAGATATATATGCAAATGATAATGTCATTTAAGAATGAACAAAAAAAAAGTAATAAAAGCCTTATTTGTAATACAAAACTTCTCATCACATTCTTAGAAGAAAAATGGTTAGTTATGTTTTAGTTTTTGGATTGATGTTTTCTTTCTCGACGATTTTACGTTGTGATTTTCTTTAGTATCTATGTATATGGAATCATTATCTTCTACTAATACAATAACAAGTTCAAATGTAGAAAATGTGGTTTGTTATTGTGGGTAAAAGCTTATCTAAGGACTTCATTGAGTGATCATAATCTCGGTTGGAGATTTTATAAATGCCCCCAATTATCCTATGAGAATTTATTTCTTATTTGATTAAAAACTTATTTTTAAAGTTTATATAATGAAATAAAATATATCAAGTTAGGGCATGCAACCAAATGATACGATGACAGATTTGTTGAGCGAGCCATTGAAGTAACAAATAAAGGTTATGAAGGAAGACATAAATTTATTGAGAAAAAAGAAAAAAGAAATTTTTGTTAATGAACATTGTAATAAGATTTGTTGCAATTTTGGTAATTGTTATTTTCAACTATATTGTGGGAAAATTGTGTTGAAATTCCTTTATATATGAATTATGTGATGCAAAAAGCTATTATATAAGAATTACTTATATATGAACTATGTATTAGTACTTTTTTATTTTTCAACTTTCCTTGTCAATACGAAACAACAATTAATCACGCAAAATAAACACTGCCACATAAAATTATTACACACCGAAGAATTCAGCCCATATAAATTGAAGGCAAAGTATATACATAACATTGGTTTAGTTTTATAAGATTCAACTATTCATATTGGTCAAGCAAAAAAAAAGATATACCTAATACGAACAATTTGGCTATACTGTATAAACATTTGTCACCATTATCACATATGTCACGAGCACATACTTATAAAAGCCAATGAAATAAATATCAAAAAATTAGATGCCTTATTAATCTATAATATTTTATTTGTACTTAACTAAAAAACTTATTTTTGTGATGATTGTGTCGATGACATTCTCCTCATAATAACTTAAGCTTTTAACTATTCTAAGTAATACTATAATGTCCTATGAACCGTAAACCGCTTAGTTCAAATGATAACAGGAATGTGTGTGGATCAACATCTCTAAACTTTCTTTTACTAGCATGTCTAGATGTACCAAGTACAATTTCAAAATAAAATATTACAAATATATTTGCTAATAATTTCAGCTAAAATAAATTGATAAAGAACGCATTCCTTATAATATCACTTTGTTGAATCAAACTAGCATTGTCATTAACTCTTTTTTCACTGATTTTATATTGAAACAATTTTGTCAGCCATTAAAGCCATAAATAATTGATAAAAATGAACAGTTATATATATGTGAAGATGACTATGTGATAACCTAATTAAAATAATGATAAACATCAATTACTGTAAGTTTTATAAACTATGTTCATATTATTAAAGCAAGGTGTACAAACTTGCGAAGAAGACTTAACAGGTTGGGTTGAGCTGTCCAATTGCATTTTCTAAAATTGTGACCAAAATTACCACATTTTTGACTTCTCTGCACTAGTTCTTTCTGAGTCAATTAGCTTGGATTTTTTTTAACTTTTTGGCTTATTTTGTTGTCCCCTTCTTGAAATTTTGGATCTAGCAAGAATAAATTTTTTATTTGGAGGATGTATCACCTCTACATTAGTTGAAGACCAAAATATTTCACCTCCAACAAGTTATAATATGTGTTTATATAAACTCATAAACCAACCGCACCCTTCCTATAACATAAATCTACAATTGTCCCAACCTTTTCTTTTAAGTGATGGATTGCACTAATTGCATATTTGTATGGCTATCCATATAAGTTCTATGCCCATTGACTAAATGTTTGTTATCTACCAATCCTCACAATATGCTTTATGTCACCTTTATGAAACTTTATAGGTACCATATCCATTCCACGCAATTCCCTACCACATTACGTTTTTTTTGTTTGTATCTAACTTCTTGACTAGATTTGGTACAATAGTATGCTTCCATCTAACAACAAAAGGTATTCTATCTGCATTCCTCTTCATGACCATTATTTTAATTGTTTCAAGCATGTTAATCACTAGCATGTCCTTAGCCAGACACATCCACATGAAACTTGGATATTAAAATGAACCAACGAGCCAAGTCAATGGTGGAAAGATCTTAAGGGAGTTTGTCAAGCACAACTAAAACAAATACTAAAGAGAGGATAATGGCAATCACTCGGACTACTAAAAAAAAGCTCTAATAAGAGTAAGAAAAGAAATTGGCTATTGAGAGTTACTTAAAGAGTAAATGTAGTTTTCATTTGAAGAGAGTCAAGGAGTATCAATCTGCAATTTCATATCTTATTAAAGCACAGAGAAAGATATCATAACCAAAGTTGAATAAGGTCCTTGATCTCTTAAGACAATTGAAGACAGAACTTGTCCTTATTGAATCATTGAAAGGAAGATTATTAAACAAGGAGGAATCAAGAAAGTCGGAGATCAAATTGTTGAGCGAGGAGAAATTCAACAAAAAGACTAAACTATTAAAGAAACAAACTGATCTAGGGAATTTTTATATTCCTTGTACTATCGGTAGTTTAAAGGTGGATAAGGTTATGGCCGAATTAAGGGTTGGCATAAATATGATTCCTTACACCTTATTTTAAGAAATAGGAATAGGAGAACTTAAACCAACTAGGATGTGCATCCAAATGGCTGACAAATCATTAAGATATCCTAAGGGAATTATTGAAGATGTAGTTGTTAAATTAGATAAGTTCACGTTCCCTACTAATTTTATCATTCTGGACATAGAGGAAAATTTAGAAGTACCCTTAGTCCTTAGGCAATCATTCCTAGTGACTTCCAAGTCACTCATAGATGTTGATGGAAGCATGTTAACTTTGAGAGTAAAGGATGAAAAGGTTACATTTAGGATCTCTGATGTTAGATACAATTTGTTTTGAATTTTTGGATGCTATAAAGGTTGACGAGTCTTGTCAAGATGTTTTACAAGACTCCACACTTAAGGATCCATCAAAGAAGTCACAAATTCAAGTTAATAAAATGAAAGAAAAAGGTGGTGAAAAGCGCAGAAAGGTAGCTCACTTAAAGGTTATGGAACCTATGGTACTGCTACAATCACATAATTCATTCGAGCTACCTTGAGTAAAAAAGTATATTAAGCTAGTGATGATAAAGAAACATTATATGGGAGCAACCTATGAGTTTGATATTACTTTGTTTTAACTTTCGTTCTAGATTAAGTTTTAATTTTATTTTAGATCTTTTTTCTATAATAGCAAAATTAAGCATCTTGAGAAAAATTATGCATAATGGTGACATTAGGGATAGTATGTCATATGTTATAATGCTAAACTGCAAAGATTTCTATATTTAAATGTTAAAATTTAAAGTTGCACACTCTATGAACATACAACTATTGTTCTGCACATTTTTATGCATGATCGTTCACCAAAATGTGCAAAATCGTGAAACATTATGATTCAATGGAGTGCACGATTTGATGCATAGTAATGCATTAGACCATGCACTCCCGTGCTACACGATAAAAAGCCTTAAATCCTTCAAAAATGTTAATTCTTTTTCTTCTTCATTCTCTCCTGTCATCCCCTCAAACTTTCTAAGCCAATTTTTACTTTTTTCAACTACATTAATGATACCCAAGTAGGTTTTCTTGTTACTTTAACTTGTTAATACATGATTCATTAGGTGTTATGCGGATTTGTCAATTAAAAATGCCAATTTTGCAATTCGTGGTTGTTGGAAAATTTGTCATTTTATGCCTAATTATTTTATAATTGTTGGATTTAATCTTTCCCAATTGATTTTAGCTTTTAATTTTATTGATTACTTACGATTTGAGTTCACATTCAACTTAATTTAAGTAAACTTTTGATTTTGTCTCATTACATGTTTAATTGCAATATTTTTATGTTTAATTAGGTTAATTAGTCAGTTTCGACACTAATTAAGAATATGCCATGGGCATATGTCTAAATTGCATGAGTCTATGTTTAATTGCATCAATTTTGTGTGATTGTGACTTAAGGGTTTTTTATTATGACTTAAGGGTTTTTTATTTGAAGTTTAGGGCTATAGTTGTAATTTAACAACTAAGTAGTTTAATTTATTAATTGCATAATTCCTAATTTTAATTTTGAAATTAATTAGTTTGATAATTGATTTCTAATTAAATTTGTCTAATTGTTTATTTATTTAGGTGCATTACTTTGTTAATTTTGTTTGTAATTGTTTAAAATTTTGTGTTTAGTTTAATTTTCGTAATTAATAAGTATTGAGCATGATCGAAATTAAGTGTGGGGAAAAGCATATTCTAGTTATTTATATGTCAGTTTTCTCACATTTGTCAAAGTTTCAGGCAAAGTGACACGATCATGATGTGAGAAAGAGACTCTATAAAAGAGGCATTAAGGCAAGTCATCTACGACAACCCCTTCTATTCAATGTCAGAGCTTAAGAAGAACATTATCGAAGATTGAAAGATAAAAATTTTAGAGTCAATCGGTACATTCATTACGAGGCTTTGGAGCAAGTTGGGTTAGCCCAACAGATAAGGGCGTTAATAGATATAGGAGCATGGTCCCGATTTTTCAAAATCATGGAATCGTCTTATAGAGAGCTTACTTTAGAGGTTCTCTCTCCATCATCTAGAACTAGACTATATTGGGGCAATCCTTTAAGGGGGAGATGCACTAGATGAGTATTACTCAGTTCTCTATCACCATAGGGTTGTACGATCGGGAGTACACGAGAACACTAGAATATTGAGCTTTACCAACTGATCTTTCACATGGTCTATCACCGTAGCACTTTTGCAGTCAACTCAGCACTAAAGATGACTATAATCCATGCATGTCAAAAGCTTCATCATTACACAGTCTAGCATTAAAAAACATCCATGGTATTTTAAGTTATACTCTGAGTGGTTGAGGAGACAATTAGGGAGTCGTTGGCAATGTAGACACCTTCTACCTCTAAAGCATAAGTGAGTTGATGCCTATCCACCTAGGATATGCACTTGTCTAATTTATCCAACATTTAAAGTGAGGATAAGATTGTTGGCACGATATATTTTGGACCTTATATGACCTGACTAGTAAGAAAAATAGGTTGTTTGATTGGCTACCACTGATGTAGGAGATGAAGACCACAGTAACGCTTGATCTGACAGTAATGCAACATATGCTTATGGTACATTGATGTCGGGGTCTCACCAGATGCATTTATCAACTTATTAGAGAACCTGACAAGTTAGCACCAGAGGGAGGCAACAGAGTAGCATAGCCTGCAGTAGAGTTACAATCACAACCACAGACACCACCATCCCAGATGAGGGGGATAGAACCGAAGGAGCTTAATTAGGACCAGATGAGCATAGATCAATTAGAGAGATTGTAGGCAGAACTTGTGGATAGTATAAGCAAGTTACGATCTACAGTTAGATGGATGAGAGAGCTAATGCTCTTAATGGCGAGCTATCTAGATGTTGACTTCCAGCCTCCACCATAAGCAGAGGGCACATCCTCTACAGCTCCTCCCGCTAGCCAAGATCGTCACCAGAGTAACCCATCTTCATCGGATCAGCGAGGGTAACAAAATGAAGGAGATGTTTAGTTTATATAGTATTTCTTTTTCTTAATTAATTTTCTTTTCATTATTTATTTAGTCCTCTCTAATGTTATAATTAATTATGTTCTTATTTCTTGTTTTCAATTGTGTTTTTTAATTTCCTTTGTTTCTTTTTTATCCCTTTTTTCTTTTTCTTATATTTTGCAAGGTTTTTGTATACATTGGATAGATCAAAAATCACAAAATTGTCATATTCAAGAAAGTACCAACTTAACCCTTTCACTTTTTCAGAAATGTTTGTATTGTGTACGTTGGGGACAATATACAATTTTAAGTGTAAGGAAGGAATCTTAATTCTTTAAGCTTATTATAATCTTAGTTATTAAATTTTATTAACTAATATTCTACATTAGTTGAAATCTATCCATCAATATTATATTTCATTGTTAAATATTGATTGAATTGGTATGCAAAAGGATGAGGGTTAGGACAAAATTACTTTTATAAGTCATATTTTAAATAATCATTGAAATATTCAAATTGATTGATATTGCATATTATTTACACACACAAAAACCCTTTCTTTCCGTGAGCTTTTGAGCCTATGAGCAAAATTTTTAAATTTTTAAAGCTTTTTTCCTTCTTTCATTTATGTTATCTTGTATAGTAGAATAATTCCAGAACTTGCTTTTATTATGTATATTGAGACCATATTTGTTAAATTAGAAGCATTAACATGATGAAGGCACTTCGATTCAACAATTTGTTTAAGTCTTTTTCTTTGAAAATTACTATACCCTTAAATTTAGCTTTAGGAATAACCAAGTTGAGCTTCACCCTTTTTTATTGATTAAACCCACATATCAACTATTGTCCTGTTTTTGATCTTTAAAGACATTTTTATTGTTTTGAACCTTGAAGGTTATTGACACTATTTACTTGTTGAGATTTGAAATTCGTGAAAGGTCCAATGTTTATTGAATTATGGTACTAGATGTTTGGTTTGATTGATTGATAAAAAATCATGAATAAGTTTGTGGAACCAATAGAGTTGCGATGAAAGGACCTATGTGTTTTTGTTAACAAGTCTTGAAATATATTGTGTAGTAAATTTCTTTAATTATCTCCTGTTATTATCCTAATCATACCATACCTAAGCCCCATTATAACCTGTATAAAGACCTTTGGGTTTTTCTTCTATTTTACACATAAGTGATGAAGTAGTGATTTTATTGCAAGCCTGTGGTAAGAATTCTATTATACATTGATTGAAAGTTTTGATATTTTTCACCTTAAACACTTGAGTAAATTGAGTGACATCTTAGTTAGGGTGTAAAGATTAATGTTTTTTACTTTAACAAGATTATGATGTGATTACTATTAATATTGCTTAGAAAAGTTGATTTTAGGATAATTTGATTATGTTTGTATGTTAATTTGATTTAATATGATATGATAATGTATAGTATGAATGAACAGATCGAAATTGGTGAGGATTGATGAGTAACATTGATAATTTTGATTATTGTTTGCTTATAGAAAAGCAAAAGTTTAAGTGTGAGGATGTTTGATAAATGCATATTTGACTATATTTTTACCCATATTGGATATATTTTACTCGATATTTTATACTTTTGTTGTATATTTGGCACTTAATTCCTTTCAAGACCATGCAGATTCAGGATTTCTGGAGAATTTGGTTATACAAATTTAATGCACAGTCGTACATCAGATAGTGCATCGGCCAAAACCTTAAAATTTAATATAAAAACTATTGCTGAGGCAATTTGAGCAGGAAGATGTTCGAAACTCCCAAAGTCGACTCAAGAGGCAATTTTGATCCAAAGGAGCAAAAAATACGAAGAATTCATCGAAAGACCTATTAGAATATAAGATCAACCCTCTACATTCTAAGAATATTTGCTAAAAGACAGCCAGGGAGATTTAGATTATGATCCCATTGTTTTCAAATTGTTTTTCTTTCTGTGAATGTTTGATTTTATGGTTGATAATGTGTAACTAAACATGTTGCTAGTATTTAGGTTTGATGAACCTTATGTTAATACTTTCATATGATTTGTTTTTTTTAATTAATGCAATTGATTAATTGATATATTGTGATCCAATTATGTGTTTTATTTATGTTTTAATAGATTCGGAATATTAGATCATAACTTTGATTTCATACATAAAGATTGAAAAATCCTATTTATTAATAAATCCATCGTAATTGAAAGAAGTTGATTGCAACCTTAAAGATAGGATGATATAAATCTTACAGATTAGGACCAAACCTAATAGAGGGATTCACAAATCAATAAAGTAATCCTATAAACTTCAACCTGTTAGTTGAAAACTTTAGGATTAGTTGTTAACAGGCTCAAAGTCAGCTATTAGCATAGCATAGGAGTCTCCACGGTCCAATAAATCAACAAGACAATTACATGATAAAAGATCAATCTATTAAGGGTTTAGTGGAAATCGAAATCTTGATACTAATTTCCTCATATTGATAATTTACTAAGTGTTTCCTTTAATTCTCTAATTAAATCTAGTTGTTTGTTTATTTTATTTTTTGTTATAACACCAGAATTACAATTTCAGAGTATTTGGGAGAGAAGACTTATTCTTATAAGTTCATTTCTATCTACTTTCTCTTACATCAAACCTTCTATTTATAGTACATTTCAAACACCTAATACACATGTGACCACCTACTCCATATGTG
>JANTPM010000001.1:25827820-25839070 GCA_025434745.1 Erythroxylum divaricatum
TTGTCTTTTTCCTCATAATACATTTAAATCTCTTTCTCTTTTCACAATTATTTCCAGTCCAATTCGTCTCCAAATTTCAATGGCTCGACATATTAATCCCTAAAATCACCAATCTACTTTTCCATGGCCATTGGACAGTTATTCAATACCATACAGTCAATCAGTCCGTCACTCAGAGGATTTTCTGGTCTGGACTTTTTCTCCCAAATTTTTCAAAAAAGTTTCTGAGGGTCACTATCAACTAGCAGTTCACTCTAATACAATTCCAATTCAATTATTCCACAATTCTCAAGCCATTCAAAATCAAACATACATATTTCGAAATTCACAATTCATATCATATTCTCAATAAAATGCCAGGAAATGCCATGAATGCATGTACACATAAATGCATGTGCCAATTGAATCATTCCTTTAAAATTAGAGGCCAAATAAATGCTCAATCAAAATATGCAATGTAAATTACTAGCCTGTTCAAATCGACCCATTTAACCTTCCCATCAGTGATGGGATGTTACAATAATGGCATTAGGCTTTTCTTCCAACAATTCTAAGACCAAGATCTAAAATAGCTAAATAGAAATTCACCTATTCACACCATTTAGAAAAGTTCAAACCATTAAACACGGTAATAAAAGAAGCATGCGAATGAAAAGAAATAGCTACAAATGCATAAATGCTTAATAAATTATCGAATTTAAATAATTAAACATTTAGAGTATATTGTAGTTTTCCTTTGTGCAAACTCAACAATACACTATCATAGTTTAATTCCATGCAAACGTTATCAGGTAATCAAACAAAAACTCATCAAACACAATCAATATATTTGAATATATAACATATTTGACAAGTGACTATTAATTTTCATCTATAATGTTTATTAGTCATTGGGTATTAATTTACCTCTGGTAAATTTTAAATTCTATCAACTAATAAACATCATTTATTCATATAATTAATTTAATAATAAGTATTAATATTTTATGAATAAATGGCTATTTATACATGACAAAAATTCACTTAATTAATTTGATCAATTTGGTGACTAGCAAATTATTCTTTATAATGTCATCAATAAAATTAACACATGACACATATCATATAATTCTAAATTTTAATAATAATATGCATAAAACTAACATGAAATTTAGATGCTGATAATAATTATAGTGAAAACTACATTGATTACCTATGATCTTCTAGTAGTTAGGATGCTTGGGTTTCACCCAACAAACCTGATTTCAATTCCCAACAAAATGGTTATGCTTATTTTTCTTCTTTAAAGTTCCACTTAAATTAGAATAATAAAAAGTGTTCTTTCTTGTTGTCTAGTGGTTGGGGTGTTTGACTTTCACCCAACAACCAGAGTTTAGTCCTAATATTTATCTAACATTATCTAAAAAGAATATTAAAATATTTGACAATCATCTTCAAATAATCATATTAAAACAGATGAACAAATTTTTTTATTGAAAAATATATTGTTACAAATCATTAGAGTGTAATATTGACATTCATATCTTTAAGATCTTGAATAAAAAATAGCTACAAATCATAAGAGTATAATATTGTAAACTTGATAAAAAAAAACAATCTATCACTTTAATTAGTTGAGAGAAGATCAAAGTCTTATACATAAGAAATATATACCAAATAGAACTCTTCCATTATATTAATAGTAATATCTGTACATACATACATACATATATACATATACATACATACATACATACATACATACATACATACTTACATACATACATACATATAACAATGTTCATCTGTGATCAATTAAAAAAACATAAGACATAATTTTCTTATATAAATCAGTTAGATATTTCGATTCAAAAAGTTGATAGCTAGATTTGTACAACTCTTAAGCTTTTTGGAGATAAATATGTCTAATATTAGTTACTTGTCCTTGTAATACCAACTGTTTGTTTCAATTTGAACTGTAACTATTCATTCCCTTTGTATTATTTATTGGCCATATGTCTATTCCAAGTACTTGAAAAATATAAAATATACTTTCAGACACTAGACCATTACAAGTACTTGAAATTGTTTATGTATGTTTTGTGATGTTTGAAACTTTGAATTGAAATTGTTCAAAATTATTGGAAATGGAATTGTTAAAAATTATTGGGAATGAAAAATGTTGGAAATAAAAATTATTTATGTATATTTTGTAATGGTTGAATTGAAATTATTGGAAAATATTAGAAAATGTTTATGTATGTTTTGTAATTACTAAAAATGGAGATTGTTTGTGTATATTTTATATAATTATGTTTGATGAATAATTAAATTGTTAGTTTTTGACTTATGGTGAATTGTGCTCGATGAAATTGAATTATGTATGATGCATGAGTTATATTATATAAGATGGACATGTCTGTTTGTGTAATGAAATTATGTATTCTTTATTTTGATATATGCATTCATTTATTTTTACAGATAAATGGAAAAAAGTTTAAGTACTCCTGATCAAACAACTTCAAGAAGATACAGTGATCCAATTTGAGCTCATGTTGTATTAGTTCCTGATATGAGGAACAATAATATTTACTTATTTTGTAACAAGCATTTGAAAGGTGAAGAAATAACCCGATTAAAGAAGAATTTAGTTGAGGTTAAATGAAATGTGGAATCATGTAAAAAAATAAGCCATGATGTAAAGTGGCAGATGAAAACTTTGTTTGAAGCATATCAGCATAAGAAAGATAGAAGAGAAATGTTGAATTTTGATATTGGTAGTGAACTTTATTTGCTAGTTTTTATGATGATTGCGGAAATGTTGAAGGTGGTAATGGTAGTAGTAATGTCCCATCCTGGGCTCAGCAAGAAGATAATGTTACACCTACACCTAATGATAGGAAAAGCAGAAGGCAGGTGACTAGTTTTTCTTTCATCATGAACAACTCCTAGAGCCTAACCTTCAATTTGTAATGCAATGCAATCAAGAAAAAGCAGTTCATAATGCTGATATAGTAGTAGGTAGATGTTGGTATGATGCAGATTCATCAGTCAATGCTTCACAGTCTTACTATTATCAACCTATTGTGGATGTAATAGCCTTTTACAGCCTAAGATACAAAGCTCCTTCGATTGATGACTTAAGTGGTATTAGAAGTTATTTGGCAGAAAGAAAAGTGAATTGGACTACTTATGAATGTTAAATCATGTGTGATAGTTGGACAAATAGGAGATAAGAGCCTATTATTAATTTTTTGGTTTATTCTATAAATGACTTTATGTTTTTAAAATATATTGATGCATCTAGCCTTATTAGGAATACTGAGACTTTATTTGTGATATTTGATGAAGTTGTGAATGAAGTAGGGCCAGTAAATATTGTTCAATTTATTACTGACAATAATTCTGGTTATAAAGCGACAGGAAGGAGGTTACAGAATATGTATACTTTTTTTTGGATTCCTTATACTGCACATTGCATTGACCTAATGTTGGAGAATATAACAAATCCTAGGAATTTTCCTGTTATTGATGAGATTATGCAGAAAACAAAAAAGGTGACCAAGTTTATCTATAATCCTACATGTGTTTTGAATTTGATGAGAAATGAATTGACCTATGGTAGGAATTTGTATCGTCCTGGTGTGACATGATTTGCAACAAATTTTTTATCATTTTAGTTTTTATTTCAAAGAAAAAAGAGTTAAGACAAATATTTACAAGTGATAAGTAGGTTGCGTTTCAGCATGCTAGGTCTAATGCTAGATTGGAGGTTTCCAGCATTATATTGAAAGATAGAGAATTTTGGTCTCAAAATCAATTTGTTATTCAAGTTTGTGAGTCTTTGATGAGCGTGTTTCGTTTAGCTGATAGTGAAAAAAAGCCGACAACAGGTTATTTTTTGGATGCCATGGAAAGAGCAAAGGAAACAATCAAGGCCAATTTGAAACATAGGCCTTTTTTATATACACCATATTTTTCAATCACCAATAAGAGATAAGAAAGACAATTTCTTCTCCTTTGTTTACAACTAGGGCATTTTTGGATCCTTGTGTATATTTCAAACTGGATTTTACAAAGAAAGCTAAAGTCAGTAGAAGAATGTTATTCATTACTACAACAATTGTTGGGCATGAAATGATGCAAGATCTTTTAAGCTTACAAATATAGCTTGATAAGCTGTCTTCTGGAGATTTTGGATTGTCGATTGCTATTGAAAAAAGAACAAAACTTTCTCCAGGTATTAGCTATTTCTTTTTTCTTATTTTTTGGAAATTAGTTATCAATTTATTTTATTTGTAACACTAATTTTGTTATCTTACGATTTACAGTTTCTTAGTGGGATCAATTCGGAAGTGGTGTTTTAGAATTGCAAAGGTTTACAATTCGAATTTTAAATCAATATGTGAGTGTAACAGGCTATGAACGAAACTGGAGCACATTTAAATTCATCAATTCCAAGAAAAGAAATAAATTGGAGCACAAGAGATTGAATGACTTGGCATTTGTTCGTTACAATTCAAAGCTTCGATAAAGGTATGTTATTATCATTATTAATTTCAATATAATTTCTTATAATTTTCTAATAATTAAAATTTATTGTTTACTAGGAGTCCTAATAGTAGAAGTAGTTCAACAAATCTAATATCTATTGATAATATCGATCTTCTTGTTAATTGGGTTTATGAGAAACCAGATTTGATATATGTGAATGACTTTGAAGATAATCTTGGTTGGGAAAGCATTGACATGTCACTTGGTGCATTGAATTTGAATGATAATAATGATGAGGCTCCTCTTAATGATGAAGATCTTGTATCAAATGATAATTCGGATTAGTGTAGTTATAGCAGATATCCTTTTGTAGACGATTGGATGAAGTTTTAGGTTTTTCTTTTTCTTTTTCTTTTAAGTTTACTTATAATTGATGTATATGTTAAATTCTCTATATATAATGTAATTGTAAATATTTTTGTTATAAGTTTCACTTTTACTTGGGTAGTTTCTCATCACGATCTCTTGTGGTAAATTGTAATAGTTTAAAAGTTAAAGATATTTATTATTATTATTATTGGATGTTTTGAATTTTTGATGTAATTATTATTTATTATATGATAAAATTGTAATATTTTGAATACTTTGTATTATTCTTAATTTTATATTTGTATGATGATAATTGTCTTTTTTCACATTAATTGTGGTTATTATTTATATGTGAAATATTTGAAAATTATTGTTATTTCATATTAATTGCGGTTATTATTTATTATTATGATTTTTGGAAACATGATTGATGTAAACTTATAAAGTATACAATACAACTGTACAATATGACTATAAACTATTTTGCAATTTATAAAAAAATTAGGAACTATTTTATAAATTTAAAAAATTACCTGAAACGATATCTGGTATTGATCGATACCAGTACAATATTGTACTAGAACTCAATCCGGTACCAAATTTGTTACGGTATTCGCGACGTTGATTTGACATAGTTTGCACTTAAGCCGGGGTCGATGCTTATCGACAAGTTCTAATTTGCAAGTCCAAAATTTGAGGCGCTTGAAATTAAATAAGAAATAAAGCCTGGTGCTTGTGAACAATCCAAAAATTGGGTTGGGTTCACTGGTAACAAAGGCTAGCATTAATTTAATTTACCACAAAATTAAAATGGTTAGGAATATTTTGTCATCGAGATATCGTTATAAAATTTTAAATTTAAATTTAAATAAAATAAATTTATTTCCAAGTTTAATGTATATTACTTAATTTATTTAAATATTATATAAATTGGTGTACCAAAAAAAGATATTGTAAATGATTTTTGACAATTATTAAAAAAACTCAACTTCACCGATTTAACCATAAAAATTTGAATCGCTTAAATTTCTGATTTTATTAATTTTAATATATCTTTTTATAAAAAATAACTATTTTATTAATTAGTCGGTCAATTTTATAAACTAAAATAAATCAACTAATTCTCATTTAATAACATCTTTTTTAATTAAACTTCAAATTATTTAGCAAGTAAAGAGAATCTCTTTCAATTATATTTAAATTATTTAATTTTATTTAAATTTTAGCTAAATTATTAATAATCTAATACCAATTAAACTTTTCAGTCATATTAATTTAACTGTTTTCAAAACATTGCTTTTTAAAGTTGTGGCTTGTGAATGTTTCTGTCAAGACGGGTGTTTAACGGCAAATGGTGTTGGGCTTGACGTGGTCTTTTGGTGCTTTCGAAAAGATTGATCTTGAGATCCACCATTCTTACTCCATATTGATTTAGATCTGATACTTATTTTGCCTTTTCTCTATCATTTATGGGGGTTGATCCTCTATCCCAACAACCCAGTACCAACCCTGTCCTATTGCATCTTAGCCTTCCATTTATATGGGACCCACATAAATGGAAGGCTAAGATGCAATGGGACAGGGTTGGTACTGGGTTGTTGGGACAGAGGATTTCATTCGAATGATGGAGGTTTTTATTTGAGGATTTCTTTTAATTATGAATTCTTTTCAACTTCACTGACCAACTATTTTATGGTAGTGGACCTGCCTTACGATTGAAAGAATGAACTGAGTATATACTTAACTATACAAATGTCTGCAGTGTAACTTTAAGTTCGATTAATAAAAGTAACTAGGCAGAGATATTCTTTTTGATATAATATTAAAAAAATATCTAAGGGTATGTTTGGATGTGGGTGAAGGGATGGAAGGGAATGGAATGGAATGACCCAAATGATTCAGGTCATTGTTTGGGAGTCTATTTTGAAACAGGATAGAATGACAATTAATGGCTTTGGAAGCCATCCTTTGCCATCCAAAATCTAATATTTTGTGACCTCCCAAATTGGGGGTTCAGGGATGGAATGGCATGGCTTACCTTCCAAACTGAGAAAAATAAGAATCATAATTGGGATTGAATGCTTTTCCTTCATCGATGTTTACACTGTTATATACAATACAGAGAATCAATCAACTCCTAAGGAATAGGAGGTAAAATCGGCTAATTCATGGTAACAGAATATATCCTATCTACAATCAAGATATCATTACATGGCAAATAATAATTTCCTAATAGATGTACACAGCTGAATAATGTATCCTTAGTGAGAGCTACGGTGTTGATGTCACGTATGTGTTTTTCTTATTGAATGAATTGAAGTAAATCTCTGGAGTTGATAAAACGTGGTTGTGGGTGTGAGTTGAGGATATAGTAAATGTTGTCTACGGTGAAGTGGGTATTGGTTATAAAATTGAAGAAATACGATGATTTGTTTTTTTGTGAAGAAAGAGTGAGTTATAGTGAAGAATTTCAGCTGGATTATTTCGAGAAGATAAATACCACAGGGAAGTCTTTCTTTTCTTTCTAAGTATATTGTTGTTCAGTTCTTAGTTGATTAAATACTTGAATTATTTTTATTAATTATTGTTTGAGTAAAAATAGTTAGAAAAATTTTCTGACGAGATTAACATGAGTTGATCGTATTATTGAGTGTAAAATTCTTTCAAGGGAAGTGAGATTGAGAGATAGGGTCAAGGGTTGATTGGTATTTACTCAATAAAGCCTTAGATAAATCTATTATACTTCGGTAAAAGTTATTAAACTGGATAAAGTCTCCATAGACATAAATAAGTTGTGCCGAACTGCGTTATCAAATTTCTAGTGTTGATTTATTTTTAGTTTTCTTAAATTTTCTGATTTGTATAAACGAATCGAAAAGTATGTGAAACTACCCCAACGGTTTTTCACTTCTCATGACTAATAAGAGGAGTGAAGAGAAAAGAAACAAGAAAGAAATAAAAAACCAACAGATAATCTTAAACGAGTTGAGAAGATGGATAGTCAGCTCTTCATCTTTGGTCCCGTGATTATTACATCACTATGGAAACTGTATGACCAATCAAAGACTTCTAAATTTAAAGGGATATGAACATCTCTGTGTCAACCTTAAGTAACTTGCCCGTTAACTCCCTTCATCGTGATCCATGTTCATCTCTGTTATTTATCTCCCCAGGATCCGATTCTTTGTACTTTTGCCGCTAGAACAGAAGTGACTGCGAGAAGGAAAAAGAAAAGAGAAGGAACAATCAAACAGATGCAAGTCATCGATGAAAACGTGTGCAGTGATGATCAACTTAATTTAGAAAAAGAATCATCCCCTAGGACTGAGTTAACAAAAACCAAACCGAATGGAAAAAGGAACAGGAAATGAGAAACAGAACCATTGAAGAATAGGACTTATAAACTTCAATGGAGGACGGACATATGTGTTGCACGTCAGAGCATCAAACCTTCATATCATTAAGTATATAATAATAACTACAAGAGCAACAATAATCCAATACAAGTTTTACCAATAAGCGGGGTTTAGAGAAATCATATTAACCTTATCCTTAATCAGTAAAAACACTGTTTCGATAATCCTTGATTATTAGAGAAACTGATTCAATAAGGATATAATAACTAATTTCCATAGGAACCTTTCCATATGTAATTTTCCTCCAGTAAAGCCAAACAAACATAATGAAAAAAGCATGACAAGGGAATTTTACAAATAAGTAAGGTTGTACCTTTATTTTAGCTGGAGACATTCCAGGCTTAACTGAACCTGTGCTCCCAAAGCTAAACTTTGGCTTCTTCTCGGACGGCTTCAGAATTTGGAATGAACACAGAAGATTCTCATCAACACTCATCATGGCACCAGCATTGTCAAACTCTCCACAGTAATTTGGTGCTGAGAATATCGTTACAAGTTGTCTGTCAGCGAAGAACTCATATCCATCTTCGACAACCTGTCAATACAAGAGAAAGAAATGCCAACTGTGATCTGAAAGGCAAGCAGTTGGTAACATTCGGGCATAATTGAATCAGATACAAACCTGATGGGCACGACAGATTAAATCCAAACCATGTTTCTGAAGAAATTCTATCACCCTATCCGCACCAAAGGTATAAGAAACACCCCTATCATTCGGTCCCCAACCGTGAATTTCTTTACTGGGATCAGACCATAGGAGGTCACACAACAAACCAGACTCTGGAACATCTGTAGGTCGTCGAATATTCCTTATCTGACTCAAATTGTACAGATCAGGCGAAAGGCCGCCATGCATACACAGGATTTTTTCATCAATAAGAGCAGCCACAGGCATGCAGTTGAAACAATCTGTGAATAATTTCCAGAGTTTGACATTGAATCTTCGTTTGCACTCGTCATAAAATCCATATATACGGTTTACAGAAGCACATTCATGGTTTCCCCTAAGTAGGAAAAAGTTTTCAGGAAACTTTATTTTGTATGCAAGGAGAAGGCAGATTGTTTCCAGGCTTTGCTTTCCTCGATCAACATAGTCACCTAAGAATAAGTAATTAGAACGAGGAGGCAGACCGCCATATTCGAACAGCTTCAGAAGATCGGAATATTGTCCATGTATGTCACCTGGGTATCATAAAGAAAGTAAAATCAAACACACCAAAGACAGATTTTCAGCCGTCTTTTGTTGGAAATCCGAGGATTTTACAAGATTTTTTTACAGACCATAAATAATCTGCGCGCTTCCTGCAATTCAAACTAAGGAAGAGTATAACCAGACAACTTTATGAATGTCACCTCTAACAATGGCTCTCAATTTTATACTTTCAGCATCGTTCTCAAAAGTCGAATGGCCTAGCATCTTCTTGCCGGCTGTGTACGTAATAATCATACAACTTTATTACCAAGACTGACCTTGGAACAACCATCAACCTTCACAATCTCATTAATAAGAATCTTATCTTGTGGGGAACATCGTTGTAGAATGATAGTGAAATGGATGGGAACAATTGTGGAAATGAGAATAGTTCAGTTACCAAACTAACAAAACCCTATCAAACATTAATGTGTTTCATCAGAAAGAAAGATCCAACCTAAGATTATTTCGAACCTGGAAATTTTCCGTTTAGGGTAATTTACTAGAGCATGTTTGACAGTCAGATACTTGAATTAATCTATGTATTTATAACTATTCAATTTCTCCAACCAAACTCAACAAAAGGGGATGATTGATGCGATTACAAATTCCTGACAGTAATTTGGAAAACATAGTTGGTAAATTGTACTAGTAAAGTCGTATGATTGATGTAATACATCAACCTGCACATACGAAACAGGGCTAACTCAGACTCTAATGAAATTTCTATAATCACGCAGAAGATGAAAATAGTTGAAATTTACAAGCGTAATAGAAAGCAAATAATATTAATCTCTCCAGGTTATCTATAACAACAGCTAAAGGAATATGGGATGAGAAGGAGATACCACATATCTTGATAGGAGCTTCAAGCTCTAAAAGATTAGGTTGCTTCAAGAAAATCTCTTTAGACGTGAAGCAAAGTTGCCTTATTTCAGATTCAGAAAGTTGAACCTGCTTCCCTGGTTTTCCCCTGATTTCAAGCAATCTGCTAATGACACCATCGAGAACTAGACGTTCCATGTCTCGAAGTCTCTTCTTCTGTGAAACTTCAGGAACATTCAATCAAAGAAGAAGCAGCACAAAGAAAAGAATCATCACCACTAGCACACCTATGCTACTTATTAAACTGTTTTTTGTTAGAAACGTGTGCCTTTTTAAAAAGATAAAGAAATAAAGGGGATAGGACTTCTGGTTTATGAATTTCTGTTTCTTTTGCCTTTGTGGTGGTGGAGCAAAGAATGGTTAGCACTGATGTTGAAAAAAGAAAATAAAGGCCAAAAGAATATATTCCTGTTTTGAAACAGAGTCACAGTTAAATGTTTTCAGATAGAAGAGGAGACAAATCAAAGAAAGGCAAAAGGTTAGAGATCCTAGAGCGAGTGCTGAAGTTGGTGGGTGAAAATGAATGGACCCCATGAAAAAAGAACTGCTAAAGATTCTGTCTGTTAGCTGGTCATATAGAATCAGGAATTTCAGTCGCAGGCGGGACAGAGCACCACCGTGCTCTGGATGGAAATTTTGTCACAGCAACACTTTCATTGGATTATCATATATTACGGCCATGTGGGTAAATCTGGTAAGTGCGCGTGGCTAATTAATTAACAATCAATTGTTAATATTGTATTTTGACATTTCTTTCTTTTTTTGCTTTCTGTTTTGGTATTCTTTCTCATGATCCTTTCAAAAACAAATAACTCTATTGGCAATCCTTTACAAAACCAATTTCATGTTTACAATATTATTAACGTCAATACATTTTATACTATAAAGATTACAACAAGATGAAAGTAAGTTAAA
>JANTPM010000001.1:25847159-25876817 GCA_025434745.1 Erythroxylum divaricatum
AAGTTTCATATTGGATTCTTTAAGCAGAAGCGAGATGACGGAGACTCCATTTATTTAACTTAGGTTGATCTAAGCCAAAAGCAGACCTATATATATATATAACTTGGGCTCAATTTTTTTTTAAAAAAAAGAGCATAAACATTAGGGGTGAGCATTCGGATAGTTAGGGCCGGGTTTTTACTGTTAGGGTCCGGCCCGAATTATCCGAAATTTTTTTCTCTTACCCGGCCCGAACTCGAACTTTCCATTACCCGAATTTACCCGGCCCGATTTACCCGACTCGATTTACCCGATTTACCAGAATTATCCCTGCCTGATTTACCCGAATTATCCTAATTACCCTATTTCATAATTTTTTAAACCTAATTCGGATAATCGGGCCAGCCCGAATTTTTTCAGAGTTACCCGTCCCGGCCCGAAAATAATTCGGGTAATATCCGGGCTGGCTCGAATTACCCGAATTAGGTAATTTCTTTACCCGAATTAACCCGACCCGGTCCGAATTATGCTCACCCCTAATAAACATAGTCTGAAACTCAGTTAACTCAAGCGTTAACTTTAGGTTGAGCTAGACTAGGCCTAAGCCAACTTGTCATTCCTAGATATTGCTCTCCTTGATCATCACTATTTTATTTGATCCTGAAGACTCATTTATTAACAATTCGCTTCCTTCCTTGTGATAATGATAAAATTACCAAATTTTATTTTTATAAAGAGTTTCAATTTTTCCTATATTATTGACGTCTACTAAGAGGCATATGGATTATTAAACATTTTTTAGAGGGTTAATGACTCTTTATCCTCTATAAAATATTATTGTGTTAAATTTTCCTCCATTATATTGTCTGAGTGTCAATTTGATATTCTTTTTTTATGATTTGATCGACAAACTTTTAAAGCTTCAAACTCATTCGGTTATTAAAGATCGTGCTCTAATATTACTTCAAAAGAAGTTAGAAATTCTCTTTCCACCTATATAGTAATCTCTAAACTTCTTTTTGAATTATTATTGTCTTCTTTACACACAAACACATAAACACACACATATATACATACATATATACACATATATAATTTATCTTTTATGAAGGTCATGTCTTTGTTGATAATAACCTTATAAATAATGAGATCCTACAGGCAATAGTCTTTCACTTTATTAGCATATCATAAGAATAAGTATTTTCTAGATTTTAGATATAACTTCGTTATTTCTTTAGCATTATACGTTCACATATATAGGACTTTCAAATATATTAAGATTAGAATAATTCATTGGCTTCCTACTCTATATTCCATCGATGTTTTCAACTCAGTTGTAGTTGATAAGACTCGATTCATCACTTTATAAGTACTATTGACTTCTTCTACCTAGAATGGCCCGCAATTATAAATGTCATTCTTATACTTTCTAATATAGCGATATTCATTTATTATATCACTCTAATTTGTTAAAAAGTGTATGCAACAATAAATTGTATTTCGATGTCTTCTTGATTACATGATGTATCAAATTCATTGCTAATATATTTTTCTTCGCTAGTCATCCTTAAAGACTTGATTATTTTATTTTATCATAATCAAGTTCAATGCACACTTCAAAAATTTTAAAGACTAAGAATACATCTATTTTTCTCAATCCTAAATTTGGTTATCATGGCTTCTACTTAAAACAAATTTGAGCTAAGAGAAATAACTCCCACTGTTTAATGTAAACAGTAGTACCAAGAGCATACAATAAGTAAATATATACTCTTTAATTTGGTTCCAATAGCAATTGTAGAATGATTAGGTTAGCAAAACAAGATTGTAGCTTACTTAAGATCATAATAAATAAGACATACAAAGCATTGTTAGGAGCAAAAGGAGGAGTTATAATACAAATACTCATTATAAGTTGCAAATAATAATTTGTAATTTAGAACCTATAAGATTGATATCCTCAGAAGCTTTACTCCTTGATGTTTGAATTTGTTTCTTGATAGATAAAACAAGAAGATAATGGATATTTGTAAATAAATCAAATATCTCATATTTTAATTTATTATATTCATTAGATATTCTCATATCTAGAGTTTTTTTACCACAAATTATTTATCTTTATCTAGATATTTTGTAAATAATAATTAGATTATTTTAATTTGAACAACATTTAAATATTACGAGTAATGTCTAGATTCGTCTAACATACAATTTTCTATTCTTTATATGTTTCCTTTATTAAATAAAAAGAGGCTCACATTAAAAAAGGTAAACAATTATAATAATTTTATTTTTTTTACAAAACAAATTTAAATCCAATTTGGTTATAAAGATTATGTACTAGCATTGTCTCCGATATTGGTTTAATAGTATTACTTAAGATGTTACCTTGAAAGAAGCCCAGTTAGCCCAGTTCGAAAGTAAGCCCCTAAATGAAACAAGAAAGCTCAATGAGTACCTTTCTCCATGTGTAGAGAAAGTGTTTAACAAGAAGTCCCTTCTCCTCATATTTTGCTTTATTGCCAGTTGTAATTCTTTTGGAAGACTTCTTTATTAGTTATATTCAACTTATAGAAAGCCTTCTTTTTCTTTTTCTTTTTTTTGATAACTCAGACTCTGAGTTAAGTCCGATTATCCTGAAACTTATGAACTACCTACTCAGACTCATAAATAAATAAATACGAATATGATCTTAAATAATATTATAAATATCTGCTCCGAAAGATGAGCCACCATCAAAAGAATTACATCATCTTAAATAAAGACTACTCCTCCCATATTCTCCTCCGTATTGCTCATAGTCATGGCCATGGACAGGGTTATGCTCTCACAGTCTCACGTTGTCCTAATTCAAAATTTGATTATACTTGAGTTGCACCATGACCCTGAAAGCAGAAGGAGACAACAAAGAGACGGATTCTACTGTAAACCTAATTGACATGCCAACAAATTTCAACAACCTGCAGCCGCTGAAACGTGGACATAGAAATAGAATAGTTCCAAATTGGAAGCCAAGTCCTTGAAATGGACAGGACATGTTCACGTTGGAAAGTGGCCTTGGATACATTATTGGGGAAAGGTCATCCATTTTTCTAGTGGTTTTCGTCTTTAAAAAAAGTCATAATTTAATTTTTTAAATTCTTGTTTTTTTTATATTAATTTTGTTTCTCATTTCGTTAGTTGTTTGTCAGGATTAATATGTCATATGTTTTTTAATATTTAAAGATTAACATAAATATTAAGATATACATATTTTATTTTAAATTATTTATAAATAAACTTTCTATTTACACATTACCTCGAATTTAAAAAAATTAGTTAAACAATTATTTTCTAAAGATTAAAAAAGTTTTTGGTCATCCGGGCCTTGTGCCAAAGATTACTGCTTAAATGTAGCCTAAAACAAACGAAAAAGACAATAATTAATGAGTTCTAACAACATCTTGGAACTATGCGCAAGAAATCCCAAGATTGGTGAGTGATAACACCAAGACAAGTTTTCTTCTTGCCAGTTTGACCATTTCCATATAGTACGTAGCAAAGCTTTTTTTATCAGATAGTTCTGCAGATTTGTCAATCATGTACCCAGAAGAACAGAGAAGAAATTGGGCAAGACAAACAGGAAGAAGAAAGCACTAACGGAACAAGATATATTTATTTGGCAAAGTCAGGCTTTTGTATCACGTGTTATAGATTAAATAACCATTGTAAATCTTCCATAGTTTACACCATGTCAAGGACAATTGATCAAGTATAAACCTGTAAAATTGTATACCTTCCCTTCGATCTTTATCCACTTCGCTAATAATCTTGAGCATAGAAGTCAATAATCTCTTTGAGATTAAGCTGAAACAGCGAAGAGCAATCATTATGCATCAACCACAACATGTGCTCGAACAGAATTGCATCGACATCAACAAAAATCACTCTCTTCTCCCCATCCCTTCTCATATGAACATCGCCAAATCTCCCTTCTGTCTCATCCTTCTTCACCATATCCATTAAAACTCGGAAAGGGCTCTCTTGTAGAACAAATGGATCCACTAAGAACTCTCTCTTCTCTTTCCCGACCACCACGGTCACCGGACCATCAAACTCGCCGAACCCTTCCTCGGTCAGTGGACGGTAGCCTAACCGTGAACCATTGTAGCACTTTCTCAACTTCGACACAGGCAAAATTAAACACTCCATGCTTGCTTGTACCAAAGACGAAACAATATACAACCAATATACAAGTGTTTGTGACAGAAGATAAAGGGTGTGTAAGTTAGGAGTTCAAACACATATATAAGTTGGGACGTGAGACATGACATGAGAAGGGTTTGACAGGTTCAACTCAACTATGGAATTGGCCAGCTAACGGCTAGAGAAAGAAAAAGGGATAAATGAATGAAGTATTTGTATTTGCAAGTTAAGTAATGGATTGGGATGTTTTTGTACGTATTTAAAATGGTAGGTTATGGTTCTTTAGTTCCAATGTAGCCGTTGGAGTAAGGGACAAAACTGTAGGTGGTAGGAACGGGATTACGACTGCCGACTGGATCAGTCATGATCAGTACATTCATCGCTGCCTTTAAAATATTCTATGATATTAGTTACTCACGAGGTATACAGAGGAAGTGACTCTTAAATCATCTACTCTTAGACTAATCCTCGCTCGAGTAAATTAGGTTCTTTATGAGAGGCAAAATTTGACCTCAAATTTTAAACGGCTGCATACATTAGGGCAATTTAAAAATTTATATTCCCATTTTCTAAATTATTATTTTAATATTTTTAAAGAGTAAGTAAAAATTAAAGTTGGTATCTTTTATCGTTTAAAATCAATTTTAGAACCAACTTTACAATTATCCTTAGATATGTCTATTCATTAAACTAATGGCATAAGAAGAAGGGAAATTCTAGAAAATGATAATTGTTAGGTTGCCCAACTTTGATTCCAATAGATGTGAATATGTGAACTTTGGTTCTTGTCAGTGGACACGTATTCTCATCAATGTTATCTAAGCATATGGTTAGAATTATGGAATTAGAATTGGAAATGGAATTGGAACCACTTGTTAGTGTAGTCAATCCGCGTAGACATTGTTAGTTCATCGAACATAACATTCTTGAATTGAGCAGAAACAAACAGCCAATTTCACATTGGTGGATGCCATCAAAGCTGGAGGAACTCTTGAAATTTTAGTAGTCAGATTGTCACGATGCTTGTTGTACATATGGCCGGACATGCGTCACCTTTTCTTCAGCCCACCGCGGAATCAATTAAAGTTTGTCTTATTAATTCAACAAATAATAGGATAGGTGATTTAAACCTTTCCTCCTCCACATGATTTTAATTTTGCATGATATAAAAACAGCCAAGTTTAGACTCCTTCTTTTCACACCCGCAACAAATAAAATGTTACCTGTTTTTACTTTGACACAATTTTTTAATAGATAGTTAATTGTCTTTTTATTCAATAAGGTTACTAAAAGCCGGCAATTAGTGATAGACTAGTAGGAGGTTATTGTTTCATATTTTTAGTGGGTTATTATTTCCTATTTTCAGTATAGTTGTTATGTTTTGTAAGATTATTTAATGGTCTAAAACGTTTTTAATAAAAGACACGCATTAAAAAACTCTAAAATCTCTCTTAGTCTTTCCTCCTCTCTCCTCTTCCTCCTCTCTATCGAATCTCTCTTATCAGATAGTATCGGAGCCTTCGGCCATGGATACTCAAAACAAAACTAATGCAAAATTTCAAAACGAAGTTAGCGAAATCCTAGCTCGACATGAGTCTAGTTTTGATCAAGTTAATGTTGCCTTACAAACAGTGTTAACGGAGTTGCAGGCTTTACGAGTCTCTCATACCACACACAGTACACTTCCAGAGATCGACCAATTTTACACAAAAGAATCCTCACATTCTCCAAATACCTCAAATCCTAATAACTCCAATGAACCTCACCCTTTTCACCTTAAATTATGATTCCAAAGGTTCAATGCAGAGGATCCAACTGGTTAGATATATAAGGTAGAACAATACTTTCAGTTCCAGAATATTGCTCCTGATCAACAAGTGCAGCTCGCCTCCTTTCATCTAGAAGGAATTGCTCTACAGTGGCATTGGTGGTTGACAAAATTTCGAGGACCACTTACTTGGGATAAATTTACTAAAGCAATCCTCTTATGGTTTGGATCAACCGACTACGAGGACTAGTCAGAAGCTCTAACGCAACTTAGACAGACTTCATCTGTAGCAGCTTATCAAGAGGCTTTTGAAAGGTTATCGCACTATGTTGATGGCATACCTGAAAACTTTCTTATTGGTAGTTTCATTGCAGGACTTCCAGATTATTTCGTCTAGATGTAAAGATTAAACAACCTCGTATATTGACAAATGCAATAGGGATCACTCGTCTGATTGAAGAGCGAAATTATTTACAAAGGAAAATCATTCCATCGATTCGCTCCCAGCTAACCTTGATGGTACCAAACTTGAGTCCTAATCCAACAGCTAGTGTGTTAGGCCCTCCATTAAGTCAGCGTAGGAATCTAAGTTCAAATCCGCCAACTTTGACGAATTACTAACTAAGAGGCGCGAGAATGTAGAGAAAAGGGATTATGTTACTATTATGATGAGAAGTTTGTTCCAGGTCACCAATGTGAACGTCCACAATTGTTTATGATAGACGCTTCCACTCACCTAGACTTAGATGGAGATGATATTATTGAATCTAAATCAAAGGAGGTCATACCCGAAATCTCTTTTCATGCAATGGCTAGAACCAATCATCCCCAAACGATATGTGTATCGGGCAAGTTGAAAAAGAAAGATGTGACTGTACTTATAGATTGTAATAGCACTCATAACTTCATTGATCATGTTATGGTGACTAAATGTGGATTGCCAGTAATTCAAAACAAGAAGTTTCAAGTTATGGTGGCCAAATGAGAACAAATAAATTGTATTGGACAATGTCAGGCACTCACCATCATCATTCAAGGTAAGCCTATAATGGTAGATTATTATGTTCTTCCTATTGCAACATGCCAGTTAGTTTTGGGAGTTCAATGGCTTGAGACTCTTAGAACAATTGCGATGGGCTATAAACAGCTCACTATGACATTAAAAGTCGATGGAGTTTCTCACACATTCCAAGGATTGCAACAGACTGGCATTGAAGCTTTAACGAATGAGGAATTTTATTGCCTACAAGGTACTGGTTTCCTCTTTCAGATTTTACCTTTCAATGACAACCCCCAACCAAAACTGAATTCTTCTTATATAACTAAACTTTTAGCTAAGTTTTAACAAGTATTTGAATCGTCTTCTCATCTACCACCAAAACGGTCGCATGATCATCGCGTTCCCTTACAACCAAACACAAAGCTAATGAATGTTAGACCATATTGATGCCCTTACTACCAAAAAGTTGAAATAGAAAAGACTATAAGAGAATTTCTACAATATGGGTTGATAAGACCTAGTAATAGCTCATTCTTGTCGCCTATTCTACTAGTAAAAAAGGTCGATGGTGGTTAGCGATTTTGTGTACACTATCGGGCCTTGAATACTATTACAGTCAAAGACAAATACCTAATTCCAGTGATTGATGAACTTCATGGAGCCAAATTCTTCTCCAAACTGGATTTAAAGGTTGAGTTTTATCAAATTCATGTGCAAGAAGAAGATATTCTGAAGATGGCAATCTAAACACATGAAGGGCTCATTAAGTTTGCCGTAATGCCACTTGGCCTCGCCAATGCCTTGGCCACGTTTCAAAGTCTCATAAACAACCTCTTTTGCCCCTATCTTCAAAAGTTTATCTTGGTATTCTTTGAAAATATTCTTGTGTATTCTAAGACATGAGAAGAGCACCTCTCACATCTTCAAGTTGTTTTTTACCATATTGGCAAATAATCAATTATTTGTCAAGGAATTAAAGTGCAGGTTTGGCGTTTACAGGTTAACTACTTGGGTCACATTATTTCAGAACAAGGAATGGTTGTAGATTCGAGAAAAATAAAAGCAGTATTAGAATGGTCAACACTGACAACTACAAAGGGTGCTTGTGGGTTTCTCAAATTAGCGAAGTATTACTACAAATTTATTCGTCATTTTGGAAGCATAGCTACCCCATTGACACGACTCCTATCTAATGAGGGATTTAAATGGAATGAATCAGCTGAACTAGCCTTTAAGCAGTTAAAAGAAGCACTTTAATCTTTACCAGTCCTATGCCTCCCAAATTTCTCTCAGCAATTTGTGATTGAATGTGAGGCAAGAGGGACCGAAATTGGAGTAGTCCTTTCTCAAAAGGATAGATCGATAGCTTGTTTCAGTGAAGTTCTGAAAGGATCAACTTTGTTGATGTCTACTTACGAGAAGGAGATGTTGGCCATTTTTAAAACTATCCAAAAATGGTGACCTTATTTGCTCAGTAAATCACTTATCATCCGTACGGACCAGAGGAGTCTTAAGTATTTGCTCGAGCAACAGATTACTACTCCAACTGTGATAAATATCACTCATACTCCATCAATCAACACTCAAACTCAACATGAACGCAAGGAGAAATGAAGACAGAAGAAGCATGTGTTTATGTCTGAGTAACATCGAAGAGAGGCAGAGGAGAAAGCTCTCTAGATACTTCTTACAGCAGAGATAAAATTGAATAAAACCAGACAACCCACGTGACAAAACACAAAGCTGCCTGCTGAAGTCAAGACGCTGTCGTTCCAACAAAGCCAATAAACATAAGGTGTAGTCGTTTCACTTACAAGAATGAAGTAAATTCAATCTTATGATAAAGAACTAGCCAGAAGCATTAAAGGACTAAAACGCACAGCATAAGAGATTAATTAAACACTCACGTGGAGTACACATGGTGATGGTCTGATACAAGCCTCACACCACCAAAGATCATCCTCCTCATTTCTTCATATATAAAAAGCAAGGCAGAGGCTTTAGACACAACATGAAAAATACAGAACATTCAGTCTTCAATTCGCTTGGTCATTTTCTACTTTGAGAGTGAAAAAACAGAAAGAGGGAAAAAGATCAAAAGAGTGCTAGAGTACCAACCTGTTTTGGGTACTAGTGAGCTTGAGAGGCTCTTGTTGCAGGTGTTCAAGGAACACTCAATCTTTGTATCTTCTTCCTTATTTTTCTTCTGCTTTAGTGATATTTCCTAAACCACTAACAAGTGGGAACCTTGGATGTAGATAGTTCTTGACTATCGAACCAAGTAAATTTGTGTCTTCTTATTTTTTGCAAGTTTCGTTTTCTGCAAAAGTATCAATCTTTGTCAAGTTTCTGTATAAAGAATAACATAACAGCAGTAGAAATCCCAAAACCAACATAAGCTCGATGGCTTTCTAAGATCCTTGGATATGATTATAAATTAGAGTATAAGAGAGGCTCTAAACACCAAACGATCGATTCCTTATCACCTATGGTTGAATTTCAATTTCTATCTATTTCAATGCCTCATGCAAATTGGTGGCCAGTGTTACGGGAAAAGGTGAAGCAAGATTCTTTTTATCAGAATCTTTCTCAAATACAATTTCCCAATCCATTAGTACAACGAGATGGAGTATGGTTCAAAGATGACAAGGTGTACTTGAATCCTACTTCAACCTTAATTCAACAAATAATTGAAAACTGTTATTTATCAGTAAAGAAGTTTTTACAACAATACGATATCTATCAACGGTACAAAGTTGACTATATGAAACCAGCTGGGTTACTTCAACCATTGCCTGGATAGATGTGTCAATGAACTTTATCTAAGGATTACCGCTATCAAACCGACATACTATTATCATGGTAATTGTCGATCGCTTAACAAAGTATGCTCATTTTGTACCTTTAAGGCATCCATTTATTGCAATTATTTTTTCCAAGGCATTCATAGCTAATGTGGTTCATCTCTATGAAATTCAAACCTCTATTGTTAGTTACCACGGTAAGGAATTTATCAGTTCCTTTTGGCAAGCATTGTTTCAATTACAAGAAACTAAGCTTTGTATAAGTTCTAGCTACCACCCTCAGACTGACGGATAAACTGAGGTGGTGAATCGCTTCTTGGAGCTATACTTAAGATGCTTTGCAGGTGACCAGCTACAAAAGTTGTTTGAATGGATTCCTTAGGCGGAGTTTAGCTAGAATACATGATCCATTCTTGCATAAAATTGACACCTTTTGAGGCGGTATATGGTACACCACCGAGTTTGTTGACTTATGTTCCAAGCACTTGTCGTGTCCAAGCAGTTGATGAGTACTTATGGGATCGTGATTCCACTTTATGCGAGTTATGTCATAATCTATCACTAGCTCGTAATAGAAAGAAGTGTCAAGCTGATGAAAAACAACGAGATGTGTCTTTTATAATAGGAGACTGTGTTTATCTTAAGCTCCAATTGTATCGGCATTATTTTGTGACATTTCGCACATCGATGAAGCTTACTCCATGTTATTTGGGTTCTTATCAGATTATTGAATAGATAGGACCAGTGACATAAATTAGCTTTACCCCCTGGTTCTCAAATTCATGACGTATTTCATGTTAGCCTCTTACGGAAGCATTTGGGATCGCATGACCCTCCAATTACTACTACTCTTCTCCCAGTTACGGATGATTCTATAATCCTTCCACAACCTAAAGCCGTGCTTGATCGTCGAGTCATATACAAGAGTAAATATCGTCCGAAGTCTAAAGTCTTAACTAAATGAAAGGGGCTTCAATTGAAGATGCTACTTAGGAAAATAAGTGACGATTACACAAGTCATACCTAGATTTCATCTTTGCTAACAAAGATTATGAAAAGGGGAGGATTGTTATATGTCCCACATTGGCAAAACTTCTTAATAATTAGTTAATTGTCTTTTCATTTATTATTTCGTATTTTTAATGGGTTATTATTTCCTATTTTCAGTATAGTTGTTATATTTTGCAAGGTTGTTTAATAGCCTAAAATGTTCTTAACAGGAGACACGTTAAAAAATCCTAAAACTTCTCTTAGACTTTCCTCCTCTTTTCTCTTCCTCCTCTGTACCAAATTCCCTCTTATCATAAAATTGCAATGAGAAGATTTGACACTAGCAAATGACATAATAGAGCCTCTATGCCTTCCCATACGGCAAAAAACAAGGACACTCACTACTGAAAAACCGATATAGTGTTCACAGTAGTAAAACAAATGAAAATGTAGATAATCACAAACGTATACCAAATTGATCTAAGACATTCTTCAATTAAGGTAGCATTTAGCTATTTGATAATAGCCATGGTTAAATCATCACAAGTGAAAAGAAAAAAGGAAGAAGATAGCTAATCACTACTCAAGAAGAATCTAGAAAGAAGAACGAAAATCTACAGCTCGTATTCAGAACTCTCTCGTTAGCATTAGGATTTGATCTCAATCTGCTGTGCAAGAACGCCGCGGAGAACCCTACTGTCAATTGTTAAGCATCTGATCATTGTGGATTTTGGCCACCCCATAGTTGATACATCTGCATGCCATGTATAGGTTGACCGGGATTGCCATATATTCCAGGGCCACGATGCATTGGACTGCCATCATTCTCATCTGATGACTCGCTAGACGCCCCTTGACAAGGTGGGCTTGTTTCAGTCAGCGGTGCATTGAAATTCAACAGCTGCGGGGCAGGTGCCGATGAAGGACCAGACTTCTTTCCAGAATTTGGTTTATTATCAGCAATAAAGCTCCCAACAATGACCTGGCCGATAACAAGGAACCAAACATAAAACAAGGAAATCATGTAATTGCTAAGAATCTTGTGGGTTAGTTTACAGTGAAAAAGAGGATGATAGGCAGCATGATACCTGTACGGGTGATGCTGCCTGTAGTACTCCAGCAACACCGCCACCCAAAACTCGGCCATCTGAGCCTGCTAGTGACACACTCAAACCTCCATCCCTTGAGCAATTACCATCATTTTCAGAAATCCAGTATGAACCTGATAGAGAAATGATCTCATATCGGCCCTGCAAACAGGAACATCAAATTAATAAACAAAAGGCAGCACAGTAGTAGAGGAGACTAACCAATTCCCAAAAAAACAAACACAAGCATGCATATCTAAATAAATTAATGACAAATGAACACTGCCTCAGAGTATAGCCCTCAAATATTGAAACTGTGTAACAAAATTTATATGTGCCCCAGCACACTTGCAACTGATTCATATTCATAATATAGCATCTGAAACAGTAACACCATTTGTCACAATAGACATTCTAGAAATTTCAAATTCCAAATTCCAATAACTGAAAAAGCGACACTAATTGACATGTTGTAAAATCTGCATTGGCAACATATTAAGGGTTAAAAATAGTCAGAACCATATTTTAGTTATTGCTCTAACTTGGCTGGCAATTTTCCAACGTGGCTTTTGTGAATGTTCTCTCCTATAAGGTAACTTACAACGCTGAGCTTGTCGTTAAGCTTATACAACTACACTAACATCAAGAAGTTAAATCATTCAAAAACGTGTAGGTGATCCAGTCATATGTAACTGATTCCTCTGTTCAAAACTTCGGTATTATTCGAGGTTCATCCTCTCAGAGAAGAGCCACACCTCAATCCTAAAGATGGACAAAAACTCCAATCATTCCAAGTAAGGTTTTTATAAAAACTCTGCTTGAACATTTTAAAAATTTTGGGAGAAAACTACGCTATGTAACAGACAAATTCATCCTGAGTAGCATTTTTTTGCAAGTATTAATTACTAAGTTTACCAATGCCAAATGGAAAATTTAAATTTGGAATTGGATCTAGAGTAATATAATTCCAGCAATATAACCAGTTCTTGCAAATTAAAACTTCATTCTAGTCAATATGTCACTCAACTATAAATTGTATCCTATAAGAAACTTTAGGATAAAAGAGATAGAACTATAGGCCAATTCCTAGGAAGCACAAGACCACTAAAGGTCACAGAAGAACACTACTGTCCTAGAGATGGCCTGTGAGAGGTTAACTACGAACAGCAGCCTGGAAAACTACCAACCCACAAGTGATATTTGACCTATCACAGATCCAAGAGCGTTGTTTATATGCCCTTCAAAATTACCAAATACCTTGAGAACAAAATAGATGATGCCAGCACAAACAACAGCCCAACATCTATAAATTCTCACCCACTTTGAAAAACAAATTGCAGCTAATATGCCAATTAAGCCTCCCAACCAAAAAACAAAAACGTCAAAATCTTGGTTATGTAGATTATACATTTAGGAACCACATGAATACCAAGAGAAGGGGAAAGAGGAAAAAAAGAAAACAGGCCATGCATTTCAAGACAGTAGACATCATCTGATGCAGAAATTAGGACACATCAAGGACCTGGAATAAGGATACTTGTAAGAAAGGGATAAAGGTGTTACAACTTCAAAATACAATTCACCTCAACCATCTGGAAATCATCTGACAGAACCAAAAGGTTGTGCCAATGAATCTTGTCCTCTACCAGGTTCAAATCCCAGTAGAGTCTCTATGCTTTTCCAACAAAAAGAAAAAAAATAAAAAAAGAAAGAAAGAAGATTCTATAGTGTAGGATTTTTACACCTTAAAATACAAGACTTCATGTATTTTCATTTAAAGGGGTAAATCCAACTTCAGTTTCAACAATGTTGCTTGTCATATGCATATTTACTTGAGTGATTCTGTCAAACCTAAGCCACATGCCTCATTTTACCATAATCTGCCATAAGTTATCTGATAAATATTAAACAGATGGTAAAATACCTCATATGTCACAGTACCCACTGACATTGCTGGCTGGCGAAGGGTAACATTGCAGATGGCACCATTTGCAGAGAGAATGCAAACAGTTCGTGGCCCTTGCTGTGAGAAAGCTTTAATCTTTGAAGCTATGTCCTGCAAAAGGCAGGAGCTTGCTATTCAGATGTCAAATAATATTTGAAATCTAATATCTAAAGGCTGAGAAATGCATCTTCAGAACCACACTGGATCTTTGCTCTTTCCAAACAACACAAAAGTTTGATATTTTAATAGGAATCACATTTCATCAATAAAAAAGACCTTGCTAACCACAGAATCATACAATGAGAAAGCCAAAGTATACGAAGGTCACATTAAACATAATTTCATGTATATCAACTACAGTGAAACAATAACTTCCTCAAGGGGTGCAATCGGACTACATGAAGACCAGTTAAATAAAAACTCCAAGCATAACTATTGAATCTCTTTTTGTGCTCAACAGATTGTCCAATTAATTAATTAAGACTCAAGCATAATGAGAACATGATATGTTAGTTCCTCCCTCCTCCGAGAATTATTCAGTTGCTGGCATCTAACCCTATGGATATAACCCAAATTAGGTTGAAGTTTACAATCATATATATCAGAAAAGGAAAAAATCAAGAAAACAAGGTTTAAAGCTACTTCATATTTTCATATGAATCCAATTAAAAGATTGACATTCTCTAAGCTCAGAGGATCCCAAATATTAAGCAGTAAAAACATCTACTTCAAATATTTAATAGGCCAAAACCTAGTCAAATTCTACTTCAAGAGCATCCAACCATTAAACTCCTTAGAAAATAATAAACTAGCAATGAATAAAAGAGAGAATACAGAATAAAGGAAAACCTCTCAACATCAAACCAATGTAAGTGATTTAGACCATTAACTAGTCTATCTTTCCTACTTCTATCGGCATCATCGTCAAAGCTTCATCCTGCCACTAACATTCCTCATTCATACACATTATATCCTAAAAGAAATCATAATTAACCACATCCTTTATGTTCTCTTTCCAACAAAACTTTACAGATCAAAGGACAAAAGAAGGTGCAACTCCAACTGTTAGTAATACAAAGAGAGAAAAGAGCACAAGGTGAATCATCACGCCAAGTTAATCTTCAAATTAAATCAGACATACCTCCCCTGTTTTCACTGTGATGACGTGTGGCGTAAAGCCAACCCCTCGCACTCCTCCTGAAAAACCAAAATCAAACTCAAACTCAAAGACTCCATCTTGAAGAAAACGCGAGAACCAAAATCCACACTCAAGGTTTTCAAAGTTTCAAGCTCTTACAAGTTACAACCAACGCCAAGAAGCTTCAACTAAAAAGCAAAAACTTCAAGAAAGAATTCAAGTTAGCATCAGCAGAAACTTACCTAATGCATCGAGTTGTTTCTTTCCAGAGCCGGGCGGTCGTCCCCTGTTCCTCTTAATCGGAGGCTCCGACGCCGAACCGCCAGGAGCAACACCGCTGGAATCCGCATGACCGACGGAGACACCACCGGAAGAAATCGCCGGAGTTGGTGCCAAACCCAACGCAATGTTACCATCGGAATTGTACTTCCTGGGTCTTCCCCTCTTCTTCTTCGCCGTCTCCATACTAAACCTCATTCCACCGGAGGACGGCGATGACGATCCATCAAACCCACTCGAGTTCAGCCCCCCACCAACACCACCACCATCAAGCTGCTGCTTCACTTGCGAACGCTGAGCACCCACGGAGTTAAACGGGAAACCACCGCTAGCCGCGGCTGTCGGAGGAAGATTCGGGGTGGTGATCACAGACGGGTGAGTGACCGTGTGGGCGGGGTACGATGACGTGGGACCCCCATCAAGCATTATGTTATGCTGCTGATGGTGTGGGTGGTGGTGCTGGTGAAGATACGACGGCGTGTGCGGCGGTATCGACGGTGGTTCTCTGGAGTCCATATTATTGGGTAGCTTTCTGATTTCTTTTTCGTTTATCCTTTTTGGTTCTTTCTGGTGTTTTTCTGTTTGGTAGCTTGGAAAATTGGGGGAGTTAGTGGGAAAAGCAAAGAAAGATAGAGTAAAGATCGTGTGGGGTTTGTGTTGTGTTGTCTGTGTGTTGTATGCTCTCTCTCACTCTTCCTCTTCTTCTTCTTCTCCTCCTCCTCCTCCTTTTCCTTTTTTTTTAATGAAAAATTAGGGTTTTTGATCAGGGTTTAATAAGCTTTCTGAATCTCTCTTTCTGTTGCTCTCACTATTTTTAGAGAATTGTTTGTCTTTTATTGATCCTGTTTGTTAGCCTTGGATTGGATTCCATCGACTTCTTCTCCTAATTTTCTTAATATAAAATTAGAGTTAATTCCCAAAATAACTAAGATTAAGTCCTCATTGATTAATAATACAATTAATGATTACATTGTATTTAATATCAACTCTAGCTCTTAACGCTAACTCACCACTCTTCTTCCACCTCTAATTAACGTATCAAAAACCAATATTTCCACTATGGTACCTTTTCTCGCTTTATATTTTTAACAAATTTTTTAATTTAACTTTTTAAATTTATAATTCTAACACAATATTTTGTAATATTTATACAAGTATTGCAATATCAAATTTGGGGAAAATATTGCAATATTTTCTGAAATAAGACAACATTCAAAACCAAACAATAAGACTTTAGGACATGAGAACTTGAGACTTCCAAAGTCAAAAAGGAGAGGCAAAGATCGTCGGAGGAAATCATGGAATTTGAAAAAGCAGCCGCTGGACCAGAAAAACTTGGACCTTTGTCATTCAGATAACAACAACAAAAGAACAAAAAGGGAAAAATTCGTCAAATAGTGCAAAAATCAGAAACAACCACAGAAAATCCAAAAAACGAACTCATCATGTTATAAAAGAGCATAAAACTCCTCCAACAAGATTCAATCTTTTACTCTGCTTCCGTAAATATTGGTATGGACAAATACAACACCAACAAAAGAACAAAATGAATCCAGAAACTTGGAAAACAAAACTCCCAACTTGTACATCTTCTCTCCACAACACAGGTATGGCATATGTTCACAGCTTTCTTCAAGAAGGTCAAACCCCCAAATTGATATGGCCAATGATCACCATCTGTAAGAAGTCTCTCTACCACAGAATCCCTCACCATCTACAGTCTAATCTCGTATGAGCCTGCTTTGGTAATGTAACGAACCCACTCAACTGTATTGTAACCACTCTTCTCCCATACCTACAGACAATCACCATATGTCACTGCTGAACTTTTGGATACCGACCTAAATTCAGTATTGAGTTAAAAAAAAAAATGGTGTACCTTTAAGAAGCGAACCCGTAAGCCAGATGCTGTAAACATGGGAACCTGCACACCCAATAATTAAAGACGATAAAAGATGAATATAATTCGACGTTTATAATCTGAAAATCAGACCCAAACTCTATACCAAATCTTGACATGCCACAACATGGAGTTTTGATGTATGACTTAATGCATACTCGTTACTGCAATAGACTTTATTTTGGTTAAATAGCAACGTATAATAAATTAGGCACCTGGAATTCCATCTGAATTGGAGGCCTTGTCCAAGATTTCTTTTCTGCCATTGTGGAAATTAACTCAACCTCAGCACTCAGGGTTGGCTCTGTTTGACCGGGAAACTTTTTTATCCTAAAATTGTTGCAAGAATGTGCCAATGAATAGCCATATCCAAATTAAAGAAAAAAAAATATAAACATGGAAAAGATTCTAATAAAAAAATTACAAAATTAACATTATGATTAGTGAGGTAACAAAAATCAACTAGCTGAACGATCAGTATGTTTGATCAAAGATAATTGAGTTTAATTTTGAAGCCTAGTGCATGGACATGACCTTAATTTCAATCTAATAATTACAAGGAACACTAAGAACATAGACATCAAAGTTAAAGAAGGAATTTGTACTCACTTCCAAACCAAACAATCAATTGCAGCATTGTATTTTGCCCGACCTGACGTCACCTGAAAGCTTGTCTTAGCTGTTTGTTTTGGTACAGGAATTTTTACAACAACTCCAAGGGCAAACATTTTGGCACCAAACACACTCTTCACCTGATAACAACACAGGTCAATGTAAGACTTCAAACATTAAGATTCAGTTACACCCAAGACACGCAGTCATTGCACTACAATGTAACTTCAAACCTTAACATTCACTTCCATGCGTGTTCGACCGAGTTCCTTAATTGTTGGCAACACACGAAATGGAAGATTAACCCCCTCAGTAATACGATACCTTCAAATATACAAATCATTATGCCAAGACAAGAAAATGGGATCACAAAAATTGCCCTTCTCAATTCAAGAGTGAAGAAACTGCTAAATAGGTAAGCAAGAAAAGGATCTTAAAGGAGAAAATTGACTAATAGACCATTGGCTAAGATTTAGAGAAATTATCACAAAACCATAAGTTAATTTACCTCCAACCCTTATAATAGGAATAATGGGAACACAGCACGACTATATGCTTCAGACAAAAGCCAAGTACAGTGAAAAAGAATAAATAAGTGAAGGAAGGAAAATATGTTTACAATTTTTTACAATCATGTTTAAGAACTGATGGAAGATTAAGTAAGAATGATACATTTCAATGATGAAAGTCCAGAAAAGCGACTCATCAGGGAACCTATTAGTGACCTTCATAGTCAAAAAAGAGAAGTTACAGTTATGCCATGGGATGATGGACCTGTAATTTTTTTTTTTTTTTTAATCTTACTCCTGATTGACTGACCGTTACAGTAGCATATAAAACAAATCAAATTAAATCAGATCCTTTCTGGGATCAACCACTTCATGATTCTATTTAATGAGTTCATGATCAACCACCTTTCACACTTTTTATTCATTCAGCATATGGATAACTTGATAGAACAATTTCCTACTCTGGAAATTTGTCACAGTTGATAAAGAAAAGGCCGCAGTTGAAAAAGGGAAACACAACAAGAAAAACTCTTGACAACTCAGCATATGGCATGATGCAAACAATTTAACACTAATTGCAAGAGTATATGACAATGCTAAGAGATTAAGGGCTTACTTCATCAACTCAAATTCACCATCAGGGGGAACAAAACTGACGGTTTTTTCTGAATTAAACCTTGTCAAGTTTACACATTGATGGAAAGTAACATCATCAAGCTCAATTGTCTTCCCACTGCACAAAAATATCACAACAATGAAGTGTATAATTGAAATAAGAGGGGATAGGTGGGATAGAGCAGATAGCATCTTGCAGTCTTTGAGAATCACACAATTCTGAGTTAATTTACACATGTACTTAAGTGATCATATAAATTTAACAATCAAGAGATTTAACACATCCAGCACAAAAAAGTTGAAAACGCAAACAAATCAAAGAGCATTAAAGAACATCAAATAGCAACTTATGTATAGTCATTTACTGCAAGGTTCAAAATCTTGACTGCAAAACAAATACAATCGAAATCTTATTGAAGATATGGGGAAAATCATCATATCAAATGAGGACAATGACAATAGTGGAAGATAAGTGGAAGAACCATCATATGTAAGATTTAATGAACATCTCTTACAACGACTAAGCAAAAGAGTCCAAGAAGTATTTCCATGAGTAAGTGAAGACAAAACCCCGAATCATTCACATTGGCAAAGAGAAGAATTAAGCCAAAAATACATTAAAAGAACCATCAATCTATAGTATCAAAATGGGAATTTATATTTCAAGGTAAAACTCTAAGCACCTTATAATAACTTTAAAAAAGTAGAAAATAATAAATATGAGAAGAAGATAGTGGTTAGGGATACCTCAGATTATTATCTGATTCTGACAAGATTCAGTTCTAATAAGCACTAATTTTGAATACATTTGAATAACATAGTCAGGGTTCAAGATTCAGAGGAACTTTCTAATTACAGCAAACAACAAAAGTTGAAGGAACAATAGAATACAATTACAGACCCAGGTGATCAATTTAAGACTCAAGAAAGGTAAGAAGTTAATATTTTCATGGTATCAACTAACAAAGATAATATGAGTAAGTATTTCTCAAAAAAAAAAAAAAAGAGACGATATGGGTAAATGAAAAATAACAAAGATAAGGTAGACTGATACAGAATGCAATTTCTGCTCTTCTCCATCTTAGTAGGTGAATGTTCACTTTCTGACTCTTTGTCCAGGAAAAACTTATCATCTCAGTAGTGACTTGAAATCATGTATCCATAGTATTTTTACCCTTTCAGCTGAAAAATAATAGAAAGAAAATGATAAACATAAGGCATAAAGATCTACCTTTTAGTGGGTCGGTTTTTCAGTTGTGATTCTTTCTCAATCCCAATTTTATCATTCAAACCCAACTTTAGATCCGGCATTCCAGAAAGGAAGCATTTCATAAGAATCTTGCCCGTTACATCGCAACGTAGAACACTACCTATAGTGAACAGATTGTTTAGGCACAATCCACACGGTGACCAAAACAAAATAAGTAGCTAAAGGAACCCACCAATCAGTAGACCCACCTTTTGAAGACATAAGGAGATTTACACTTTCCACAATATCAAGAAAAACCTGCAAGAAATGGATGTGAAAATCCAGCAGAACAGCCACATTCTGATAAATTGAGAGTGAAGTAGAAGATCACTTAACCTCGTTCTTTTTATAAACAAGGCCCTCTCTCCGCCAGCCAACAGCACCTGTGACTTGTAACGTTGCATTGGGGACAGGTTTATCTGTAGGCTGTCATATTATTTGCAATAGTTGGAAAATAAAGAAATAAGCAAAAAAATGTAGACTATTTAATCCTAAATGGACATAAATAAATTCATCAACTGTGCAGCTCCGTACATTTGTAATTTCCAGAGAACAATGGAAAATAAATTTACACTACAAATGTGTTGACTTGTTGGAAATTATAAGGAGAACCAAACCTTGGAAGAAAATGGTGAGCGCACTCCCTCCTGAGTAATATATAGTTTTAAAATCTCAGGAGAAAGATTTTGAGGATAACCAAAGTCCATAATTTCTGCAATTATAAGAGAACGGTCATTTGTTCAATCATATAGTGTTACAAATCTAAAAATAAAGTTAATGGCTTGGCTTTCCATTTGTCACATAATGGAAGCCAGGGTGATTCCTAAATACATAGAGAAGTTTACTAAAATCTGAGAATCTTAAAAGGAAACAACAATGGTGAGACAAAGTATGCAATGCCGAGCACACACCATCCAATAGCTCGTAGATCAAAACAAAGTTATTTCTAATGGCATCTTCGTCAAAAGTCCCACCAAAGTAGGACTTGAACAATGTCACAGCCTGCATATAACACAACATACTGGTCAGTTAAGAGGCCAAAAGCCTCACAACATTATTGCTTTACAACCACAACCCTAAAGGCCAGAAAAGACGTAATCAGAAAAGAAGACAAATTCTTCCTCAACATTTGCAAAACAAGACTGAGATACCGTGCCTTTCATAGACAGTGAACAATATACATAAGAAACATTGGGGTCGATTTTGATTGATTTAGAGTTCCTAACAGTAAAGTCTTCTAAATCCCATTGAATCATCCAACTGAAACAAAATAATCTGTAGATGAAATAACAAAGAAACTAGCCCGTCCGTTACATATCACAATAATGATATGCCAAAATGAAGAATAAACCTAATTGTAAAGAAGTTGACTACCTCAACAACAAACTTGAAAGCGCAAGCTACATTTGCATTGCTGTTCACAACAATCACAACATAGACATTGCTGATTCTCATGTAAAAGAAGGAGCAACCTCCAATCTGCCTCACTGGGCATGTGCCAAGTTCTTTAGTTTGCATTATATGGATCCGGAAGGCATCAACCATATTTCTGCTGAAAAGACATTAACGTGAGAGCTTTGCACAAGATCAAATACAATAAATAATGTGGTTGGTAAAAACAATTTTTTTTATAAAAGGAATGGAATGGAACATGAAAAGCTCATTAGCATATCAAGTCAAACTAACACTAATATGTTAACTGAATTTTTAGAGAAAGCGCAATAGAGCAGGCTTAACATTAAAAGGTAATCCTTTGTGGAGCCATAGTATCACCCAAAAAAGTGGCAACTAAAAAACTTAACAAAGGAGATCAACAACCAGAGCAAAATTCAAGCATAAAAAAATGGAAAATTGGCTGAAAATTAAACCTTTAGGCACAACAAAGCGGCACCCATTAAGGGGAAGAATGATTATCAAACACTAATACCAAAAAATTGAAAAAAAAAAGCATTCAAGAAACTCCAAATTCGGTTCATTTCACTCTTGAAAAGTTTTTTGCAAATTCAATTATCAATTATCAAACTTTCATCACATACCCGACATCGTCGCGATAAAGTCGGTTAATAAGGACGTCACCGCGGAGATTCAAGAAGTAGATGGCGGAAGCAGCCACAGGCATCTCTGATCCAGTGGATCAAAGTCCCACAAGAAGAAGCGGCCGTGATGATTAAATGATGCTCCAAATCTGAAGAACTAAACTGATAAGCTTAACACAACTGTAGTGATTCAGGATTCTACAAATAAATACAGTAGCTCCGGAGGAAAATCGGAACTTGAAAAAGACGCATCTACTAACAAACGCAGCGCCTTTCCAAAAAACACCAAACAAGCGCAGCGCTCGCTCTTTCTCTCCGGCGCGTGCGTTTCACCAACTCATGATATTTTTCAACCAACCGCTGCGTTACGACGATGTTAACTAGGCTTGACAATTTTGGCCCTGAGTTGATTTGATTATGGGTGGATCATCGGTCAAAATAATTCGGCCCGATTTGGTCATCGGTTGAGGTCAGGCCAAGTTTGAGCTAGGTCGGGTTAGTTTATTACTCGATCGAAATAACCAAAATGATATTATTTTATAAAAATTTTTATAAAAAGAAATAAGGATGAATTATTAATTAAAATTATTATAAAACCATATTTTAGTATTTAGGCACAACTTAAGTAATCTTGATGATAAAAATATAAGCTTCAATATATTCTTAATTTTTTATATAGTTTAATTTTCTAAAATATTATGCTTTATTAAATTTCTTAATTTGACTTAATTTTATTATTAAATAAGAAAAGTGTGTATATATATATATATTTAAAATTTGTAATTAAATAAATTATTTTTCAATTTAATCATATTAAACTTTAAATCATATTTTGATCAAATTGGTTTAAATAGATTCAAATTAAAATAATTTCATTAAAATTTTATCATACTAGTTTTTTTGTTCGAATTCAAATTCAAATTCAAATTAATTTATTAACTTTTAGAAGATTAAATTCAAACCAAAATGTTAATATATTAATTTATAATATTTCTAGAAATTAAAAAAGTCAAATTTTATTTATTGACTTTTGAGAGTTTAGATCTAAACCAGTATTTATAATAATTTTAAAAGAAATAGAAAAGCGTCAAGCAAATGAAAATGCCAGCCAATGGAGTATAGTCAATCTAAATTTGGAGATGCAATTGATGAGCTTTGGATTGAAGTGAAAAAGCATCCCAAAAGCCATCTTTAACAAAGATGCTTTAATACTCCAATGCCTACTTCTCATTTTCTTCTCTTTGTATACATTGATTCTCCATTTACAAAATTTCTTCTTTAAACCCCACGCATTTTATAATAAAGAAAGCACCATACTTTCCCTTTACAAAAATCCAATCTTTCTCTCAATCTGTTGCTCTGTCTGGTTTTGTGATTCATTTTACAGTTGAGTATAGATTGATTTTGTTGGGAATGCGATTCTTTAGGAGGATCGCTGGGCTTCTGGGGCTTGCTAGGGACGACGGAGGACAGGAAACGAAGAATCAACAAGAAGGTAGTAGTGGTGGTGGTGAAGGAGATCAGAATCGTCAGAATCACGGCCAACCTCAATTTCATCAAAAGTTTCAAGATTCTGGGCTTCCTCGTAAAGGGTTCAGCGTTCCTGTCCAGGTTGCTGTTGAACGTTCCCATCTCGGCCCTATTCTTGTCCCTTGTAGCTCCGGCGATGGCGGCGTTCAGGTGAGCTTTTTTTAATCCTCTCCAAGGCGAATTCTTTTGCTTCTTGTTTCTTTCTCTCTTTTATCGCATCAAGTTTGACTTTTTTGGTTACTGTTTGGATTGGAATATCGGAATCTGGGAAACAAGGAAGTGATGGCTTTGACATACTTTGAATTTTAGTGATTTACTGTTGTGATCACATCTTTTTATAAGGGAAAAGGCTGTTTTTACATTTTAATTTCCATGGGTTCAATTTCGGGGGTGGGAACTTATTGTTTCCTACTGTGGTACTTTGAAATAGAAACACTACTCGTTTCTGTTGATTTTGGCGACGCAATACCAGGAACATCTTCTGTACAAAAGAGCAACAACTGAAGGATGAGTTCATCAACAACTAAAGGATGAGTTCATTCTCATTGAGACATATATTTAGATACACGTAGTTTGTATGTGCAGTACATGACTTTGTTAGTGCATTGGAATAAACTTCATTGCACGTATGAATGGCTTGTTGTCAGTTTTCATATTCTCGTTTTCACTTATTTGTTTTCTAAGAATTTCTGTTAGGAAGCTTACATCAGTTTCACTTATTTGTTTTCTAAGAATTTCCGTTATCAGGCTTACATCAGCCGTTGGTTTCTTGTTTTTTTAATTGTTCCTCATAGGATCATAACTTCTACAGTACCTTTATACCATCTTTATGACCAGAATGTTTTTGCTGTAAACTTCTGTGCTAAGATGGTTATCCTCGTGTTTGATGGAGCTTTAATGGATTTTTTTCATGATTAACATAATGTTGTCCCCTTATATGCTGTGACGTTCTCGTTGATTGGTCCTGATCATTGTGGTTCTGTTGCAACACTAGCAGTTGTGTCTGCACTGACACTGTTGAAATGATTGGTTTAATCTGCTCGTGTATATTGATATCTAATCTCATTCTGTGTTATTTGGCTATTCATGCTAGTTTGGTTCTATTGTCTGTCTGTGACGTTAGAGCAACAGCTGAACTCTTTTCCTTTTTTTTTTCCCCTTATTTGGTTTCTGTTATGAAAGTGGTCGAGTTATACCAAGATAGTATAGAAAATGCAATCGCACTGAACTGTTTGACTATGGGATAATAATGAGACAATATGGAGATAGAGTGAGGCTTCTACAGTGGGTTTAAGATATTGGGTTTTTTTTTTAATTTAGGAGCTTAGAGCGTGCTGCATCGAGGCCTGTTTTGATTTTGTTTTTGGCAATGAGACTTAGTCTGACTCTGTATGGATCAAACTTCGTTCTTAGCCACTAGGTATGGTAATTATGATGGGGAATGTTCTGTATCTAGAGCACATCAATAGTGGACTATTATGACAGTTTTCTATGGAATAGTAGCATTTTTTATAATCGCATAGGAAAGGAATAAGAAAGTTAACAAAAGGGGAAAGTAGAAGAGTTTTCCCACTTGTTTTAGTTAACAGCTAAAAGCTAATATCTGCTTGATAACTGTGAATTACTATCATACATTGACTGAGCATGGTAATCGAAGGTAAGGTGCGGTAGGTTGGGGAAGGAGGGTGATTTGTTGGGGGAGAAGCAGGAGGGGATTGTGGTGGCAATGAAGATACAATTTAATTCAAATGACTAATTGCCACACATGAACAAGAGGTTAGAAATTTGGTGAACATTTAATTGCAAAAGAGTGGCTCAGCTTTCGTTTACAGGATTCCACTAAGATCATAGCTGCAGTTTCCCCTTGGATAACTACATAGAAGCTTTCCTCATACCAGAGCTTCAGGTTGCACCCTTTGCACATTCATTATCCTGTACTTTCATGACCAATAATAGCTCCTATATTTTTCTTGTGTTGGTAATATGTTTTCTGCTTTCTAAAAGGTATACATGCTTAATCATAGATGCATATTGCCATTTGGGATTTTACAGCACCACGCCATCTTATTATCCTTTCCGTTACTTCTCTGCAAAACTGCTTATTTACTTGCTCTTTTGTGGTGTATTGCCAATTGTCACTCCGCACTCAAACCTCTCAGTCTCAACTGAGTTCCATAAGATCGGAAATGTGTAATTTGGTCTTGTTTCAAAGTAGGTTGGTACATCACTAGGCATATGACTCATTTTATTTTACCTTTATTTACATTTTGGGTTTACCATTGTGTCTATAAAACCGCTTTCTCTCTCTTTCTCACAAACACACATCACACACGCACATTGTACACATTTGTGTATTTGTGCTTGTGAACAAATACATAATGAGGGTTGTTATGTGAGTGCTGCTGTGGATTGCTTGAACTACCAGAAAATTGGGTTTAAGGTTTTCATGGATTTAGTTTGACATTCTTTAAATTTCGTTCTAGCTAACATAGATGGATTGGATATTGTGTTAGTTGTCAACCACTATACTTTTCCTGGTTGATTAATTGAATCTCTCACTTCTGGCATGATGACTTAATGCTTATTGAAGCTTTGAGCCATTATGTTGTTTATCTTTTATGAACTGCTTGTAAACAACCTGGTTTCCGTTATATGAATCTGTAACACACTTTTGGGATGATAGCTTCTTGATTATTGAAGCTTTTGATCCACAAAATTGTGTATCTTTTTACCAACTGCTAATCAGCGACCTGATCACATTGTGTGACTTTGTAAAGCATATGCAGTGCATTAATATTAGGAACTTCGCCACAAGTCAAGCTTAGTATTTGTATTGCAAAACTGATATGTACAGTCACTATTTTTGTGTGTTTAGGGTCTAAGGTGGTATGGAAAGCGCCTCAGGATAGATGAAGACGGAGATGTTGCTGACGAGTTCATTGATGAGGTTTTGCCAGAGACATGGAATCATGATGACCATCAAAAGCCAATGCCGAGGTTTAAAATGAAGTATGAAACCCGACCAGCTAAAGTAACAAAACAAGCAATGTCCCAGGATGGAAAGGTCCAACAGTGTGTGGAATATCAAGGTAGATTGCAGTGGGTATGATTAATGCACGCGTTACAGTGTATCTGAACTGCTACTGCTACGTCTGAACTGAACAGTGGCGACATTACATCTAAGATGGGAAAGTTCAGTTGAAGGGTGCTTGGGTTTATCCAGCTTGTTTCTTTCTGAATAGATATGTAATTTTCATTGAGGTGTGTCTTGTAGAACCCTGCACCCAATTATTGTATCATCAATAGCTGAATTTCTGATTAGTTTTGATACTACAATTGGTTCTAGACTACTTTGATCAGATCTGATTTACAAATCTTGTGGGAAGTGATGGGACTGCCAAATGGTATGAGATGGATACCTGTTGGAAGGTCGTTGAAGATGACTTGTTGACTTTTAAGGCGACTTGTTGACCTTGAGGTCTCGGTCTTTCGTGAGCCTTGGTGACGAAGGCCTATGATAGAGCTCTAGTCTCAGAGTATTACAGTTTTATCTGTATTATTTCTATATAGCTGTAATGTATATATCATTACAGTGTAGAAACCTATTGTTTCTCTCTAACCAGAGCAAATCTTGCTCCTCAGAAGGTAACAATCCTTCTGTAACACTCGTCTTCGTAATATTCTCCTCCTCCCTTTTCGGCTTTTCCTACTTCTATTCTCCCCCTTTTATAACCTCCCTAGGTACATGTGGTTATAACTAATTCCTTCTAGAATAATCCTCTCTATCTCCTGAAGATCCTAACAGCCTAAGCAAGTTTAGGCCTTCATTAACCTGCGAGGCTAATATGTCGACATATTTTAGACACAACACCAATTTCTATTCATACAAATCGTAGCCACCAGTTTGTCTAAGAAAAGCGAACTTTGATTATTATCATAATCTGAAATATCTCTTATGGTCCCCTGTTTCTTCCGTCCTCTAATTTTCATGATTCTTGGAGTACTTGTTTGCATACACAATTCAGTATCTTCAATGAATCTTTTTTATCTGCCGTGATCTCGATGTCATCTTTTGAACACACATGTCAAACCAATCAGAAAATGAAGTTTATCTTATCCCAAGATTTGTCAAAGTCTAACGCAGCACTTTTAATCTAGAACATCGTTCTGATACATAACTTAAATACCTCACAATTCATTTCCAAATCTGCCAAAACTGCTTATTCATAGTAATTAACAAGGTCACGCAGAAACAAGAAGGATTGTAACTCTATACATGTGAAGAAGAGAAGGAAATTCCTTGAATTTGCCTTCACTCAAAAGTTGAGGCTCACTGGACGGGATATACTCTCTTAAGTATGCAAAAACCTTTAGGTGTGTAACGTCGTCTTTCTTCTTCTTCAATCAAGTAGTGTTGAATTTGTGTTCAGTGGCGCTTGTCGAGGCCTGCATCACTCAATAAAAGCAGTGGATCTTTTATTGAAGAAGTACCAATACCATCAAAGGGTCGATACAAAAAAGAAGAAAGGGAGGAGCTTTAATGGAAGCAACTTGGTCTAGTTTGAAGTTTGAACGTAGACAAATAGACAGATACTGACCCCAATGGATGTGACGAAATTGCAGACAGCACATTTGACAGATCGGGCTCCATATTGGTACATCAATAGCATCCTGCAGTTTCCACAGTTGACGTGTGCCACTTGATTTGCTGCCAGAATAAATAAATACCCCTTTCATTCTTGCATTTCTTAATCTTTTTTTTTCCCCTTCTTCTTTTTGGAGGTAAATAAATACAGTTCCTTCCTACCTTCCAAGGCTAGATTGACTGTGTGACAGCAAGAACACTGCACGCTTGTTGCTCCACGAATGTACATGAGCAAGGTGTGACAGCCTCCACAAACCAGCTGTGCCATTTCGGTCCCTTCTCAAAGTTCCACATACAAATTATTATTCGAACATAACTAAATATTATTTAAAGAGTGCCATTTGGATTTCAACAATTTTTCAAGTGAAAAATATAAAGTAAAATGAGTATTTGATTTAATGACCTTGTGATGCAAAGAGAGAATGGAATTGAAGGCATTTTCTAACTTTGATACAGTGGATTGAAAGCTAGTTAGTGAATCGAAGTAGGTAAAAGATTCATACCAGGAGGTGGCACAGCTGTGACTGCATTGCAAACAGCACAGCAGACGGAGGTTGCTCCAACTGGATAGAGTAAGAGGTTTCGACATCCGGAGCAGACAAGCTGGCTCTGTGCACCTGATAAACAAGGGGCAAAAAAAAAAAAAGGTTGTTAACACTATCACCATCAAACTTCACATTCCAGTTTTGTACCATGTCAAACTATCATCATCACCATCAATTATGTTACATTAGAAACTGAAACTTGAATCATCAAGGCCATGACCATTTCTCATTTTTCTTATTTTAGAAATAAAAATTGAGTGATTTAAGATACCATTGGCAGGTGGTGTATATTGTGGTGGAGGAGTAGTAGGATAGGGTGCAAGAGGAACTGGCATTGAAGTGTCTCACAAAACTACGCTTTTCTTTCTCAATTTCCTTCAATCATACAGCTTTAGGGACGGATAAGGGAATCCAGCCTCTCATTCTTGACAAGCCTGTATCCAACCAAACATAACCTGTACCACAATATCACTGCAGATATGAGTTGAACAGCAGAAATCTGCAAATTTTTAGAACTTGGATTTATATTGAGAATTCTCATAGGTACATAAAGTAAAAAAGAAAAAAAAAGTACTATATTAGAATTTTTAATATGAAAATAGAGTCTATTAACAAGAATTGGGTTTGAGTCAATCCACATAATAGTTGACTCTTGCTAATTATAAACCCTGGAAAACATAGAAGAGGTAAATATTAGTTGTGTATCAGGAAAAGCAAAAGCTTTTGGGCACTAAATAAGCGTAGAATTCCAGTTAAGCATTAGTTAAGAGTGGGGCAAGCACATACCTTTATCAACTTGCAGATGAAGGAGAGAAAGAGAGAGAGGGAGGGAGGGAGGGAG
>JANTPM010000001.1:25897790-25917783 GCA_025434745.1 Erythroxylum divaricatum
ATTAAAATAAAAATATTTTATTTTTAAGTTTTATTTAATTTATAATTATTATTAGTAATAAAATATTTATTATCATTTTAAAAAGTTTGAAAAAAAAGAGGGAAGGAGAGAGAGGGAAGAGATTTTGAAAATTTTTTAAATTTTGCAAAAAAACCCCCCAATTTTTTAAAATTTTCATTACCGACCGGTATTTAACCGGTATTTTGAATACCGACCGGTATTTAAATCCGGCACCAAAATTTAAAATTCGGTACCAAATTTGGGCCGGAACGGTACGTACCGGTCGGTACGGTACGAAATTCTAAACATTGGTCAAGACTAACTCAGGCATACATCTTCTTACGGAGCCTCCTATGCCAATCTTAGAGCTCCTCCACAGGGACCAGCAAGGAGTTATGTACCGCAAAGCTCTGCAAACGTTCAAGTAATCGTTTGTAGTATTTTTTCCTTGTAAAAAAAACAATAGTATTTATTATTATTAAAACCATGTTAAGACATACGATAATCATCTTGTTACTCAAAAGAGGAGTGAATTAGGTATTTACAAATTTAATGAAAATTTCCAACAAAATAACTCAATTTAATAACAATCAGTATATATAAAAATAAAGAAATTACTTAGCATAAATCAATTAAACAGTTGAATAATAACTTAAAGATGAAAGGGAAGAGGCAACGTAAATCGATTTATAATAATTTGACAAACAACCCTTCCTTACATTTACTCATAAGATTTTCTTGTAATTCTATTATAATTCTTCTTTCAAGATGAAGAATAATTTTTGTACAATATTTTCTTGATAAAAAGGAATCATTTTACAATCTTCTTTTACAACAAAGAGAAACCTTGATTTCATATGATCAACTACAAGTACAATAATATAATACCATCACTTTATCATTTGATAACATCAAAAAGACACACTCACACAAATATGAGATAATGATGTTCAAATGAATGGAAAACATTTAGAAATATTTATAAAAACACACTTAAATACTTATTGATGCTATATCCAATAAGAAAACATGTATTTATAGGATTATGAGGAAAACATGTATTTATAGGATATCGAGGCACCTATGAGCTATTGGAGCCAAAGACTAGTTGTTAAAATAGTTATTTGTAAAGTATTGATTAACTAGTCTGATATATTGATTAATTAAAAGTATAGATTCACTCGCCATTATGAGATTGATCGATAACTAAGGCATATTAGTAGACTACCATTATATCAACTAATGCTACTACAAACTTTCAGTATATCAAAATTGACAACTTTCACCTATATTAATTGACCACTAATCTATGTAGGTCAATTGAACCGCCTAAAAATATAGTTTTAACAATTTCAAATGCTCAAACTTAATTTGTTCAAGGCAATTATGATTTAAATAATTCCTAAAATATTCCCTAAAAAGTATAGAAAAAATTTAAGGGCTTTTTTCTTAAAACAAAAGCTTTAACACATCTTAATGAATGAAAAGACTTATACAATGAAATAAAAAATAAATGTTTATGTGTGGTGAGCCTTTGAGATTAACAATTGAGCAAAATGTGATTGCAATTAATAATACAAAATATAAATGACTTTGATAACACTTGATCTTTTTTTTATTCTTGACTTGATCTTCACTTTGTAAGTTACAACCTTTATCTTTTCATTTATAATCTTCATAGAATATCTTCCTAAGTTTATAAGTACATTTTGTTCTCTTATTGTTTCTAATCAAAATAATAACTTCATTAGTAGTTGTTATGTTTTGTTATCATCATAACATCAAGCGAAACCTCTCTTAGTTCAAAAATCTCTCCCTTTTTAATTATGAAAAATATTTGTAATATTAGAGAGTAATAAGAAGATTAAACACACAAATAATTATCCATATCAAGATAATGATTACCTCTCCCTTAATTAATTTATAAAACATAATTCAAGATCAAGATCACACATATAGATAAAAGAAATGTACTCAAGCATAAAAGTATCATATAAGCAAAAGTCACCGCATATACAAAAGTCACTCATTTTAAATGTCATCACTCCCCCTAAATCTAATATCAACAATCTTTCCCCCTTGTTGAAATTATTAAGAAGAAATATTGTCTCTAAAAAAGCAAAATATGAAGTGTCGTGTATCAAGTGAGTTTCGTTAAAAGATCAAAACAAATTTGATTAAGATTGATAAATTTTCTCAATTAAGAGTGTTATTAGACATTTAAACTCAAAAGATTTAATTTTGACAGAAAGCAATAGATCCAATTTTGATATTGTGCCTAATTTGAAAAATTAAATAAAAACAAGTTTTGAAAAAATTAAAGGTTGAAATTGTAAAAAAAAACATAAGCATAAGTATAATATCCAGCAATCATTTCATAAAGGAGTACATAATTTTGAAATTCCTAAACAATTTCAAAAATAGCAATATAAAAAAACCCAGAATATTAAAATTAAAAAAAAGATGTATCGATATAATTGAAAAGGAAACAACCTTGAATCCTTTTGTAATTTAATTGTGGAAACATCAATTTGAAAAGGTAACTCTTAAGTAAGAAAAGCTGTGAAAGTCTCCAAATTTGAAACTCAATAATGACAATTTTCAATTTGAAGCAACCTAAAGAGATTTTTATGAATTGGATGATTGTTTTTTTCAAATAAGAGGGTGAGTTGTCTAGGATTTTAGAAGAGATAATAAACAGAGATGAAAAATAAAAGAAAATAGGAGGAGAAGAGCTCAAATTGTATGTACTAATCAACTATTTAGAGGTTTTGATCAACCATTCTTATTGACCAAATAGATCACAAACTCACTGTGACTCAATTTTCACTCCTAAAAGAGATATCGATCGATCGATGCTCTATATTAGTCAACCATTCATGCAACAAAGCTTCTTACAATTTCACTGGAAGAAAAAATTTCTTAAGCAAGGAGACATTAATTGATCATTCAATGACACTTTAACTAAATAATAATCAAACTAATTGTATATAAAATTTTAGGGATTTATGAAGCTTCTGGGTTGGTCAAATTAAGATTTTGGTGTATTAGTATAACCTAAAGACATGCAAATTAAACTTAAGACTCAAATTAAAACATTAAAACACTTGATAATTCATGAAAATGTCAAGCAAGGACAACTATAATCATTAAAAGATGCTTTAATTATGTAGAAACATGTCTAATTATCTTTTAATACCCTTCATTTGTTTAGTGAAACTATATCCCAATTAATTTAGTTTATCAGTAAGTTTTAATTTAATATCTCTATTTTGCATATGATCTCTAAGTCTAAGGTTCATAATATACTAAAAAATGTTCAATTCCTTATTCATATTGCAAATGTAAACATTCAACACTAAAAAATTATACTCAAATTAACAAATAAAAGCAAGATGTTACAATTTTATAAAGGATGAAATAATAGTTACCTTCTATTGAACATTGCTTATGATATGATTTGGATGAGGATTCTCTTTGAATTTTCAATTCATTAGACTCATCTCATCTATCTTATCATCCTCACTTGGTTTATAAATTGGCTCTTTTAAAGAGTTTTTAGTGATCATTATTTTTCTCTTTGAGGGCTAATTTTTTCCATATTCTACATAAATATTTTCAGGGATTTCTTAGATACAAGAATCTTAGATTCATCATGATAAAAAGTATAAACTCTTTAAAAATAATATTACTATCATAAAAAGTACAAAATCTTTAAAAATAATGCTACTATCTTTACCAAATACCATTTGCTCTTTCTTTTCTAAAAGCTCTACAAAACAAGCCAATTAATATGTTTTAAATACCTATATAAAATTGGTTCTTCGATTATTAGACTCCTTTTTAAACCACACTTTCTGATGTTGGTATGTCATTTTTTACTTGATAAAACAAAATTTATCTAAATATCCATATTTATCACAAAATTGATATATCATGTTATATAAGTGATGATGATGCATAAATGCATTGCTTGGTGTTCTATATGTGTATGTATAATAAGATATCTTCATTTGGACATCAAAGGTATTGAAAGTTCTCCTAAAATAGTGAGATGTGCTACCATGATTATATAAATGATGCCCATTATGAATGAAGGCTTGATACATTTTTTAAAGGTCTAAAAGGGTGTAAGTGGGTTTGCATTTTATTACAAAAGTTACGCATATTCTTCCTTTAGAGTATTGAACTTTATGCTTAGATTGTAAGCATATATAAAAACATTACACTTACTTTTAGATTTAGTCCTAGTGGATGTGATATGTGCATGCATGTTATTATAAATAGATTCTTCATACTCATTTGTTACATTAGGCAATGGTTCTTTACTATGAAAATATTTTCCTTGATAAATGTAGTTTTGAAATTGACTTCACTTTCATGGTTGTATCATTATTCTATACTTATAATTGGAATTCTTTTGAGTTCTTATCATGTCCTCTAATTTTTAATTTCTTTTTGTAAACTTAGATAATGATCCCTTGAGAGCATCAATTGTCTTTTCAATGTTTTGTTCTCCTGTCTCAATCTAAGTCATGATCATTAACAATGATCACACTCTTAGAAGCCTTGACACTTTACAATTTACTTATTATATTTTCATTCTCACTTATGCATGCATCTAGATTCTTTTGATTCTTTTTGAGTTTAGAAGATAGTTTGCTCATATTTTCAAGGGTCTCAACTAGTTTATTATAAGTCAAATCAATATCATTGTCATAATCACATGGTTTAGAGTTAGAGAGTACCTTATTATCATCTTTGGCTATGAGGCACATGCGAGCTATATCTCTCTTTGAATGCGAAACTATTTGTGTCATCTTAAATAGAGGCTTTAAATGCCTTATTTTTGCCTTTATCCCTCTTCTTTTTATAGTCATTTCTCTCATATTTATCATTTCCTTTAAGGAGAGCGCATTGAGACTTATGTCTTAGGATTTCCTACATTCAAAGCAAATGACATTAGAGGATTTACATTTTTAAATTAGTTTTACATTTTATAAAGTCCTTTGTTTTGGATAAATTCATTCTTTAAAAAAGTTCTTGAATTTCCTAGTGAGAAATGTGAGATCTTCATCAACACTTCCACTTGTAAATGCCTCTTACCTAATTCCTCCATTGAGAATTTAAACACTAATTCATTTTTTCTTTAGAAGCATTGTCTTTTGGAGCTTCATTTTGTATCTAAGAAGAGATGCAATAACTCCCTCTAATGGTACTGTTATTAGATGCTTAGCTTCTTGTATTATTGACATTTTAGCTTTCTATGTCTTCAAAAATGACCTAAATAATTTTTTTATTATTTCAACATTAATATAGGTTTTTCCAAGACCATTGAGAGCATTGATAATATCAATATATCTAGTTTACATACTAGATATGTTTTCATCATGTTCATTTGAAACAATTCGCATTGGTGTGTTAATATACTCACTTTGTTCTTTTTTACTTGATTTGTTCCCTCGTGTGATTTGTTTCCTCATATGTAATTTCTAAGGTATGACAAATTTCGTAAGTTAATTTTCACATAGATATTCTATTAAATTCATTTATTCTTAATGAATGAACAAGATAAGATGTGTCCGACCTTACTAGTCAAATAAATTATTCCCTTATGTTTTCTTTCAAAAGGCATTTAATTTTTATTTGTAAGTATGAAAGAACCATTTGAAAACATTTCTTATAGGTCAGCACTTTTGAACATTAAGAAGAATCCCATCCTTGTTTTTTAATAGGTGTAATTATTGCATTAAAAATAAGTGGGTTACTAATGCTTTATCCATCTTGAGCGAATGATGATGATCTTGCCTCTAAGAATATCATTATGATCTTTTCTATATGATTTCATTTAAAATGCTAGCCTAATAGACCGATTTTAATACCACTTGTTAGTTCTTAATGACATCCAATAGGAGGGATTGACTTAGGTATCTACAAAATTTAACAAAATTTTCTAATTAAATAACTCAATTTAACAACAATCAATATATATAAGAATAAAGAAATTGCTTAGCACAAATCATTCAAATAATTGAATAACAATTTAAAGAGGATAAAAAAGAGAGAACGTAAACTAATTTATAATAATTTGACAAACAAGTCTTACCTACTTCACTTTTAAAACTCTTCTTAAAATTTAACTATAATTCTTTTTTAAGATGAACATAATCTTTATGCAATTTTTTTATCGACAATATGAAATCCTTTTACAGTCTTTCTTCACGGAGAAAAGGAATCTCAATACTACTTAGAACACCCATAAATAAAATAATGTAACGTTTTAACCAAATCTTACTTCCAAAATAATTCCTTACTTTATCACTTGATAACTCGAAAGAGATTCACTAACATAAATAGAAGAAGTTAATATTTAAATGATTGAAAAAACTTAGAAATAAATGTAAAAGACATTAAAATACTTCTTGATGCTAAAACCAAAGAAAAATGTATTTATAAGGACCATAAAGGATTTTAATTTAAAAATAAAAGAAAAAAAATAATCAAGAAGAATGATTTTAACATCAATAAATCAATGTCATCTAAACTAAGTTCTATAAACAACATTGCAAAATGGAGTTTTCCATCAACTGACCCCTCTATTATGGAATTATAAACAATTTTCTAAATCATAAGATTTCAATAGTAATTGAATTGAATAACAATCTAATCACAAATACTATTTCAGTTAGAATTCTTAATCTAACTAAGAATATAAATTCGATTACGAAGAAGATCTTAAACTTCAAGTAAATCAATTAAAATTGAAATTCACTACTAATGTAATAAGACTATGTGGTATCACATGATGGCTGGCCCCACATCAGTTCGCTTTCTAGAGGAAAATAAATACTCAATTGGATAGAACTGAATCAACTTTTTTCCAGAGAGACTTTTAATACAGACTTTCCTAACCAAAAAGGTCTGAGCTGCTGGAAAAAGACATCCAGATAGTTATCTTCCAAGATTATATACAGAAAATCTATTGGAAAAAAGAGGAGTGATCTTACAGCTATGCCAATGGCTTATCTTCATCCTTTTCAGTATTAAGACTTCCATACACAACATCAAAGTAGTAGGCTAGAGTTCTCAATGTGAGGCCTGGAAATCTATGCGAGCCGCCAGGCCTGATATCAATCTTGACAAAGGGCCATTGCATGGCTTCTGCAGCTTCACACTCTTCCCATCCATCCCCGATCACACAAAACTGTACATTCTGATTGTTGAATCGTTCCTTGATCCATCGAAAACATTGGGGTTTTCCCACATCCCATGAGCTATAGACTGAAAAGAACAAGATAAAATGTCAAACCTATTACTTCTCATGTAGGCTGTGGTCCAAGATTGAAACTCTATATCTATCCATACAAATGCAAACAATCTGACAATTCTACATCATCTAGAAGATGTAGTGTGTCAGATTGTAAACGTTGCTCACAAAAAATGTTGCTTAACCACTTATTCACATAAACAAGAAGAAAAATAAACGTGTCATGACAGACCAAACAATCAAGATCACACATTGGACAAGCCAAAAAAAAAAAAACACTAAAACGAACTTTTTTTTTTCTCATCAAGAGCAATTCCACAAGTGTTATGAGAGTCCTACGATACCAAATGTGGCATACTTGTTTACCCTTTCATCGACATGCAAAATTCTTGCGTCTCTTCATAACTAGCTATTCTAACAAATAATTTTTATAAATGTTACACTCTGGCTAATCATATCTGAGACATTATCATCTTGTTGGTTGATCCAAAACCAGTAACAGAAGATGTTCACGTAGACTTGGGAATGATCAGATGACAGCAAATGATCAAGAGTCTGTTGATTAATTTCCATTTAACAGATCAAATGAAAAGGGAATAAATGCAAATGTTAATCACTGCACGGCAAGTTTAACTTGTCAGTTTTGAGCACAAACCCATTCATCATACGGATGAAGTAACTCATAAAGCAAATAAAGAATTCTCAAAAAGATATAAATAAAACCATTTTTCCGAAGGTATGGACTTCATAAAAAGTTATAAGTTGGGTCTATTTTACAATTTCAAGAATTAGTTGTTATAACTGCATATTAATTATTTGACAGGTATTTCCAAACTCTAAACAAGAGTTTAGTAGTTGAAGAATTATAATTTAAATATGCAAAAGACATCAGTTTCTATAATTCACCGGTCTTAGGCTATTACAAAAATGTTTCAAATTTAGTGATAGAGATCCAAAATTTTAATATTTAATTCAGTGTCGTTCTTATGCAAGTTTAAGCAGATCCCAGTCATTGTAACATCAAGATAGTCTCAAAATGATTGTAACAGTAATTTCTGTTCCACATCTAACCAATAATATAAATAAAAGGAAGGAGAAAATTATGAGAACAATGATGAATTGGTCATTAATTTCTAAAAATATGTTAAATACTTTGATTTACAATTAGCAATTCCACTGAAGACTATAGATTACGAATTTTTGGAGTAATTGGCATTAAGCTGACTATATATCCTTCTTAACATTACCTAGCAGACGAAATCTCTACATGGATATTGCCCATGAACAAAATTCAAATCCACAACCTAGATCAAAGAGATGCGTTTCTGGTTTATGATTCACATGACAAATCTAATATCCTAATGGGGAGAATATTCTTTTACAAAGGTCATCCTCAAATTAAAAGCATTTTCTGTTGGAGAGGACAACAAAGGAAAATGAAAGGAAGGAGTGATGGAGTACATGTTGCTGTGATTTTATTCAGTAATAACATGATATATGAGAGAAACATTTTACCCATATCAATAGATGTGCTAGGTATCCTTTTGCCAAGTCTACAACATCCTAATCAATGCCAAGTTCTAAGCTTTTGAGAATGGAGACCGGTTCAGTGAATTCAGATGAAGTTGATTCTAACATTTGATGAATCATGAAATCCATGGGGAATAAATTTGAATCAAAATACAAGAACAGGGTAGATTTTCAACTTCTAGAAGCTGCAATGACGCTATAGCTATCCACATCAACAAGGCTAAATCAGCATCCAAAAACCGTAATGTACCTATTCAAATTCTAAATTAAGGAAAAAAAAAGATCACGTTTCACCCATTATCTTCCAATTGTAAATGCTTTGGGAAGTATGAAAACAGCAAACTTTGAACTACCAGTGGAAGCAGGTTGGGGAAATATTACACCACATTCAGAGGCAACAAGAACGTAAAATCATATGAATTAATCAAATACTAAAGTGGTAATTATGCAAATCAAATGTTGAAAAGGGCAACTATGCATTCTAGCCACAATAAGCACATTAGGGGTATATAGAAAAGAAGTTACCATTCCCATGTGTAATCAGATTGTCGAGCCGGAAAAGTAGACATTTCACAAGGCTGGGTATCAATGATCCCGAAGTCACCAGAATATTTATATGCTCAAACTTTGTATCTGTATGGATGGTGTTCTTACAGGTAGATCCCTGGCTTGGACTCGGTGCCTCCTCGTTTAAACACTGCTCCAAGAGTGCCCGTGCTAAATTGATAAAGCAAGTAATGAAACAACACATGACAGCAGATATAAGAATACTCTCAATTTCAAAAACCAGAACAGAACAAAATAAAAGTTGAGGAGGATAAAGATAAGATATATGTTATGCTTAAAAGCAGTCAGAAATTGAACATTCAGCATATTAACATGACATGGCACTCTCCAACTCCAGCATTTTATGCCAAATGTTCTCCCAATGAAAGAACAAATCGTAAGACTTGTGGCCCTCAAAGTAGCCGAAACAATGACTAGAAAGCAAACTAAACAAAGAGGCTAGCACATTAAAACTTGGTATAGACCATTGAATCAGATCCAAAAGTCTAAAAGGTTGCGGAGGAAACAAAGCTCAAGATAAAGCTATTTGAAACTTCATTCTTTTCTAAGGTGGAAAATTTTTAACATGAACGTGTGCATACTAGTTTGCCTAATACCTTAAAGGTTATTTCTCTATTTGGTATATTTAGAATAACATTTATTAACTTATTAAAGAACTTGAATTAAAAAAAACTCGGGGCAGATGTAAATCAAGTAGTAATAATCTGATTGACAACAAAAAGCACAAAAGACTGGAAAGCCTGAGAGAAAGGAATGGAAGTTAATATCATTTCTGATTTGTTCTAATGTAATATCTCGTGAAATCAAGAAAATATGTAGTATGAGGGTGTAGCTCAAAAATGTTGGATAGGTGATCCAATCAACTTTTAAGCTGCAAAGTGCAAACTACCTTGATTTGACAGTCCGTAGGGCACAGAATCAGCCTCTCATATAGTAAGGCTTAAAAAGGATCTTAATTACCACCTCGAGTTATTTAATGGATTTTCTTGCATATTCACTATCATCGTAAATAATTTCTGAGTATGTATCTTCAAACCGGACTATTTTCCCACTATATTGGTCTGAAACATCTTTATTTCAGCTAATAAATTTTAGTCAGTTAGCAGTTCAGTGGTTCATGTGGCACATGTTTATTTCAATGATATAAACAAACATCCATAAAAATAACCAGAACTGATCTGTCAAATGAATGCAGACTTCAGCTTGCAATATAGTGAATACAATTCAGTCATGTTCATATCACACTTGTGTGAATAAAAACATTATGAAAGAAATAAATCTTAATTCCTTTTCATCGGGCTCACTTTGCTATTTGTATTTATTTCTAATCCTTTCCTTTTATCCTTGAAAATAATAATAGATTCCAAAAAAGTAATCTAGACCAATAACTTTAAAAGAAAAGACAGGGGATGTTAAATATCTTCCAGGAAGTATGACAAATCAACAATGCATCAAAGAGGAAAAATCAACAAAAAAGAAAGTACCTGAGGATAACCATCTATCTGTATAGTCATCAGTAACGTCATACAATTCATCCCAGATATTCAGCATCTTATGATCCAAAACACTACGTAAACCCTGTTAGTGACCAGAGAGCTCAGAATTTCTATCACATCTATTATCCTCCCAACATCAAGAGGCCTTCAAGTGGTTAATTCCCTAAACAGTGTTAGGAGTTGAGACAGATGCAAATGTAGTGCGTAAAAGACAGAATTCTATGATATTAAAGTCCATAATGTAAGGAGACGTACAACAGTCATTTGAAAGAAGTTTAGTGAAAGAAGTTTAGTGGGATCTTCATTGTCTAGAACAACATTAACCATTCATTCACAAGCTCTTTCAACTTAGCAAGATATGAATGAAAGAGTAATCGATTGTTAAACTTGAGATAAAGGACTGTGATAGTTTAATTTACCTGGAAACATATCAACCAAGTAAATAGGTTATATGTATATGCATTTTCAAGAGTACAAAGCAAACACTAATTTCATCTACCTAGAAAAAAGTTCTTCACACATAATTGCAAAATAAATGAAAAGATGTTAGCTAATACGGTATTTAATATATTAAAATGATAAAGATAGCAGAATGATCTGTGTTTGATAGTTCTCAATCTACCTGTTGGTACTTATTGGCTATAACTCGGTGCCTGTAGGCTAACTTTCTTTTGTTTGCATCATCATGAGGAGGACTAATTCCATCTTGGCTGAAATTGTAGTCAGAAAGATCATGTCCATCGTCATATTGGCTCAAGGCGTCAAGGAAAGGCATATTGTAGTTTTCAATCTGCATAATCAAATTTTATCACAACTGACATGCCATTTATTACGAAGTCATGTAGATTCAGACCACACCGTATGTCTATTACACAATGAGGTAAACTTACCTCCTCATAGAAGAATAATTCATCACAAATTTGAAGGATGTGCTTTTCCCACATCTTTCCCATTGTTATTCCTTTCTGAATGTCCTTTGAGCCATTGAATCCCTCAGCATAATTACCATTCAATAAAGACTTGAGCAATATAAGAGTCTCGTCCATGTCCCATATATACACCCTCTTCACAGCCCTCTCAGCAAAAGAACACAACTCCTTTTCAGGAACTGCTGAATTGTCGTCCATAATCCTGCTATGATTGAATATACAAGAGAGAAAAATGCATTGATAACCAGAACTAATCAATGGCGACCAATATCAATATTTAAATAACAATACTGCCCAGTAATTAAGTTTCAATGGAAAGCCTAGTTGCTGTACATATAGAACATTCAAGAAATGAGAACGGAAAAAGATAAAACTTCAAAAATGTAAACAACATAAATCCAGAAGAAATATATAGAGAAGTGCAGTCAGAAACCAATCTTCATGTCACTACAACAACTAATCATCAAGTACAGCAAACGATATATTCAGTTCAAAAAGATAGCAGAAGACACTAAATCCTTCATGCTTTGAAAGCATGCAAGCCAGTTACAATAAACATAGAATTACAACAAGAGCATTGAACAAAAAGTAAACACATAAAAGGGCAAAAGACATATAAGTATACATACAAAAAGAGACAAAAGAAAATATCCACCTAATTGCACAACAAAAGGAATGGAAGAAGAAAACCCAAAAAAAGAATTATAAAAGGCAGTTTCAACCAGAATAGAAGGAGGGTATGTCCATTTGGTTCAATTTGTCCATGTATAATTTGGATCACCATTCAATCGTCAAAAAACCAATTTTTACAACAAAACAGAATCGAACTTCAAACTTAAGCCTCAATGGGAAAGCATAACTCAAAAACAGTTCGAAGGAAAGCAAGGCCCTTGCAGGATTTATATAACACATTGAACAACACAATAAATAGTTGAGACTGTACTAGACCTTTTTGTGATCTTTTGATAACCTAGTTCCAAAAGTGAAGTATCCAATCCCAACAGAGAAGAATAGAACTTAATGGATCATAAATATCACTGACGAACGGATACAAATAGAGAAAGATTATGATGATAAAAGAAAGGGAACCCAGAAATGAAGAGGAAGAGGAGAGACTGATATTGAACTTATTGGATTCTGTTGGGCTTAACCTTAATGGCAGAGAGAGGCAGTCGGGAGATGAACGCATGCAGTATGATGATATGCAGTTTCCAACAAACAAAGGAAGGAATTGCCTGAGGCTTTACCCAATGAAATCACTGATCTTGGTCGTAGGTCTTAGCTCTCATTGCTGGTTCTAGTTGCACCTCATAGGAATGTCAAAAAGGACGTTTTCAGTTAAAAATAATAACATTTTTTACGTATTTTTTTAAAAATAATATATAATGAGCCGGATTGGCCCAACCTGCCATCTAATCATGGGCCGGAGTCACGGGCCACATAACTCTGCCCAGCTCGGCCTGACATATCTAACACCTCGTAATTAAATGATTCTCTAGCATTCTTTTAACACGTAAATGTTGTTTGTTTCTATTTTTTATTTTTTAATTTAAAATTTAAAAACTTATTTATTTAAATTTTCATTTAAATCAAAATTATAATTTATACAAAATGTTGAATAATAATAGAGATAACATAATGTACTTATTTGGACCTTTTTGGTAAATGTTAAAGTAAAAACCATACATTTAGCAAATATTTAAAGAAACTGTTTTACTAACACCTCAATATCTAGTCACTTAGGATAGCTTAATTGTTACATTGAATAAGCTAAATTGAGAAGTCATGTACTAATAATAGATGTCAAAATTTTAATTATGTTAAAATTGGGTGCTATTAGGATTATTTTGAAAATGATAAGATGTAATGTAATACCATAGATAATAACAAGGACTAACTTTGATTTTTTTAAGAAACATTAAGAAGTAATTTGTACCTTTTGTTTTATCACAATTTTTTTTTGGTATCTTTTGCCTTTTGATTTTTGTTTTTAATTTTAATTCATTCAAAATTTCTTATTTTATGAAAACTATAAATTTTGGTTTTTGCTTTCTATTATCATTTTAATTTGATTTAACATCAAGTAAATATATATTAATTAATTATTTAATATTAATTATTAGTAAAAAATCAAGTTAATAAAATATTACTGATTTAATTTTTATATTATAAAATGCATTTTAAAAATAAATTTTGAATTTAATAATTATTTAATAAATATACCTTAATTTAAAATATTTATAGATTTAAAATAAGATGATTTTTAATAATTAAAACATATACTAAGATGATTTTTAATAACAAAAATATAAACTAATATATACATATTAATTTATAAACAAACTTTTAATTATTAAATCATTTATTAATAAAATTTAAGATATTATTTTATTATATTCATGAAATAAAATTGTTTAATTTATTAATTAATTTTTTTTAAGTTTTATCTAATTTAATTATTATCGATAATAAAATGCAATTACATAAATATTAACAAATAAACAAAATTTTATTTTTATTTAAAAATACATAAACTAAGAGTGTAAGAAACGAAAACTAGAAATTAAGTGAAAAATAAAAGTTTAATCAAATGGCCCTTTAAGTGTTTAATACAAATCAATTAAAGATAAGCAAGATCAATATGTGGTAAAGATTAATCTTTTATTAATCTTATTTACAAAAGATATAACACAAAGGACACTTAAATTATTTTTCCATTGAAGTCCTTTATAATAAGAATTCCTCTCACAAAGCTTTTAATTCTTTCTTAAAGATGATTGAATGCACTTTCATCGTAATCATTCACAAACGAACTATAAAGTGTGCCTTTAACTAACTAACTGTCACCGAGCTCCGATACTAGTTATTGTCCTTGGAGCTTTGATACCAATTATTCACCATCAAAACTTTGATACCATTTATTTCCTTTAAGAAATAGGATGTTGATTGTAAACCCTAATATTAGAGGTTATTTATTTTTATTTTTAATAATAGTGGAATATGCAATATTTTAAAAACAAATTGAATAAATTGTCAGTATATGCAATATGTTACATAAATTATATGTTTTAGGTCAGTTATTTGATGAGTTTATGACTTAAATTTAAATGATGTATTTGATCTAATTAATATTTATAGATTCAACCATTTAATGAATCAACAATTAAAAATTTGATATAATTGACATTTATAAGTTCAATGTGTCTCTACTCTCAATTCACTTTCTTCTAAATTATTAAAGTGAAAAATAGTCATCGAAACTTTAAATTAGGAATTATTAAATACATAAAATTTTACTAATTGGGAACCTCAAGGCAACGATTCTATTATCCTGATAAACAAAAGAAAACAATGCGTAAATTGGTTCATCAACTTTAGTGCTAAGTATACAATAGTTCTCTGGTCGGGTCGGTCGTGCCGGGCATAATTGATTTATATATGTGATTATATTGATAATTATGATTTTTATATGTTGGAAATTGATTTGGAGAGTGTATTTAATGATTTAAAATTTTTGGTGAATTTTAGAAAAATTATGAAATTATGAGTATTTTTGGACCATGAAAAATGTCAAGTGGCAAGTCAATTGATGAGTGGTAGTAGAAATAAGAGTTAAATGATAGTGAAAAATTTTGTAGATGACTTTGGGATTTATTGACTAATGTCATTAAAAATTGGGAGACAATTGAAGTAAATATTTGAGATGATTGGACAAGCTAAATAAGAGAACCTAGTCTCAACTTATAGAAATTGGACAAGTGACAAGTGTCACTTTCCAAACTTAGCCTTTATTCCTATGAATATACTAGAAAGATCAAATTAATTGTTTGGTCTTACTTTCTTCTTCCTTGTGACTTTCTCCATCTTCTGTAAGTTTCTTTACTTCTAGAAATTTTCTCACCCTCACAACGCAAGCATAGCTCGTACTTTTCACTTGCTATTTCTTTTTGTTATCTTCTTCATTGTCATTGAAATACCTAACCTTACATCCTTCAACTGTTGATGATGTTATAATAGAAATCTAAGGTTCAAGTGATTTTGAATATTTTGAGTCTTAAACAAGAAAGTACCGTATGATTCTTCATGATATGTAAGATGAAACATGCAACATGTTAGTTAATAGTTAAGTGTTTACAATATGAAGATGTATATTTGTTGAAATGTGAGTGAGGATTTTGGGTGTGCTACATGTCTTGCTTTTGCATATTTGATGATCAATATTTCATAAGATGTTGTTGAAGTGAATTTTGAGTTAGAAAGATCATTGAAAATGTGTATAAAAGAGTGCAGAAAAATTTATGAAAGGTGATGTGCGTATGCTTTGTTTTCACTGTGTTTACATGAATCTCTTTGGATGTTTTAAGAATGAACTAAAATGAGTTTAGAGTTAATGAAAAAGGTGTAAGACAATGTCGTGATATGGGAACAAATTAAAATGAGAAGTTAGAGATGAAATGAAGGTGTTGAGCAAGATGAAAAATGCAGAAAATGTGAGGAATGCGTGTTGAATATGTGTAAATGAACAGTTCAGTTTTTGATGTTGTGATTAATCATAGATTTTGATTTGTTTGCGAATGAGTTGAGCTGAATGGAAGTTAAAATGAAGAGAAAATAATAGGCATAAGTTAGAAATGTTGGATTTTGCAAAAGCTAGGAAGAAGAAATGAAAATCTGCAATTTCGTATGAATCTACAGAACATCATCTGTCACGATCATGCTTGTGGAGTCGCACGATCGTGCAGTAAAATAGAGGAAGAAGAGACAAAAATCTGCAATTTTATAAGAATCTGCAGAACATCATCTGTCACGATCGTGCAGAAGCATGATCGTGATAGAGAGGAACTCTTTGTGGAGTCGTATGATCATGCCGAAGCACGATCATAAATGAAAGGTGCATGATCGTGATCGAGAGGAGAAATTAGGAATTGCAAGATCGTTCACTAGCACGATCGTGACAATGAGGAGATATATGGAAAAGCACGATCATGAAAAATAGGAAGCATCTTGTAGTGCGTGAGTGCATAGATGTATGACAGTTTTGAACATCCTTCACTTTTTTGGCCATAACTTCTTCTTCCGACTTCTAAATGACTTGAAATTTGAACTACAAACTCCTCACACATTTTTCCTCTAATTTTTTTTATATCCATCTCAATTCATTAGGAAAGGATTTATTGATGAGTTTAGGATGAAAATGATGAAGTGTGCTTAAATATTGTTAAATGAGGTGTTTTTACTTAACAAACATCGATATTTTGTCCATATCGATATTTTGTCCATATCTTGATCTGTAGATATCCAAATGAGATTATTTTTATTTATATTAAACGAGAGACATGTGAATACAAATTGCATGAAGGAATATAATTTTAATTCTATCTCTAAGAGTTCCAAAATCTAGTTTGAAGTTGAGTACAGAGTATTGTTGTAGTTTGAGTATAGTCCGACATATTTTGCATCTAATTTGCAGAATACTAAACCGAATTGCAAGAACTTAGTGTCATTAGAAACTTAAGACATATGAAAACATTTTTTTAGAAGAAGGTGTTGCCTAAATACTTCATTATTCACATCAAAATGATTATGCTAAATTTGACCCAAAAATTTGTTTTTAGAAAAAGTTGGAACGATCAATTGAGTTATGAACTTAGATTCAATTTGTTTTATTAGGTTATAAACCTATTATTGAGGTGTAAACCTAAGATAAAATTATACTTATGTGAGTTTTGATATATGAATGATCATGTAATGAGAATAATAGAAAATATACTCAGGATTTTCACTGAGCATGCATAGTACATGATCCATATATATACATATGTGCATAAATGAGTACTTATATAATTGTGCAAATTTGTGATATGTGTAAATGTATATTTTATGATATAGAAGAGCGATTTGAGCAACCACATCCAAGCATTGTCGAGACTTCGAGACAACAGCTTTCTGGAACAATCTATGAGTAACCTAGATGGTCTCACTTAATTAATTGCTTGCTTTAAATTATATTATGAATTATTTTATGAAAGTGAATTTGACTATGTTGATTATGGATATTGAATGTCCGAGGCATTTGATACATGAATGAGATATTAGAAGTGCTCCCTGTATGTGAATTTGACGAAATAAATGTTTCTCAATGTTTATTTTAAATGTCGGACTAAGGTCCGATAATGAATACGAATGAAAATGCGATAGTGACAATGACTGTGTAATATTAAGCACTTTTGATTGATTGAATTTATATGACGCATTTCATTACATGAATACATGAACAGATAATGGCATTTGGGGCGCAAGTAGCCACTTAAAATGAGCTTAAAGCTCAGAATATGAGTAAGAACCAAAGGCTCACTATTTATAATGAGCCATGTACCCTTAACGGATAAGGAACAGTTATCAATGAGCCAAGTATCCACAATGAATATGGGACAATTATAGGCACTAGGTCACAACAATATAATAATCAGAAATGAGAGCATTGCATATATATTTAATATGTATGTTTGAATGATTGAAATGTCTTGTTGACTTGTATTTGAATGATTGTAAACAAAGTATTATGTGATACTACACGATGATAAATAAAATGGCGTGAATTATGTGGTTATACGTGTTGATGTGTTATATGGATTGAGTAAACCATCGATGATAGTTACCTCACTGAATTCTCAAAACTCACCAAAATTATAACGTTGATATTTTAGGACCGAGAGAAGATACTAAAGACAGAGAGACTCTACAAGAAGCATAGTTCTTATACGTTTGGAACGAAGAAATGGCTTAAAGGTAGGTAAGCAAAGATTGAAGAATTAGATAAAATTTTTGTATAATTCCTTATGTTTGTAGCGTGTTTGTATTTAGTTTTGATAATGTATATATGGGGATGAAATATGAAATGCTACAATGTACATATTTGGTTTTTTTTGAAATAAAATGAGGAATTTGGTTTTTAAATATTGTGACATTTACGCATAAAATGATGATGTCATGATTAAGTTAGTGATGTAAGTGCTCTAGCATGTCACTCTTGTGGAATACATATTTAGATAACATTCAAGATGTCTGGTGTGTGTCTTGTGAGAATAGGGTGCTACAAGTAAAATGCTTATAGAACATATTAGGACAAACTTTAAATTGCAAATCTGCTAACTAAAAGTTTATCACCTAAGGTCTTTAATGAACACACTTCTCATATGAGTTTTATTTTATTTGATGATATGATAGTTTAGTAGGAGTTTGTTTTTATAGATACTTATGGTTATTGACATATGTTATGGATTTTTATGATTTAATACAACAATATGAATGATTCTGTGTTTACACTTTAATTTGTTTGATCTCACTAAGGAATAATGTAGGACTAATTGAAAATAGAAATGTTAGCAATTAAGATCACATTACATGAAATTTCCACGCTGCATATCTATACTTAATCTATATTGTTAATTATATTGTTGCATATGACCATTGATGTATAACACCCCACTCCCATATGACCCGAACCCGACATCGATGGTGATATCCGAGCCCGTGCCTTGCGAGGGTGGCGTGCTACGTCACTCAGTCAAAAAAACTCAGTATAATCTTTTTTTCAAAACATAAACATGCACAATGCGGAAAACAATTAACATAACAATCATTGCTAACTACAATGACCACGGGGGGCCTTTTTATCAATACAAATTAATTCAGTCTGTTGACTTTACAACATGACCTAATCATTTGTACAAACATTCAGAAAATACAATTTTTTTTAGATACTAATGCAGACGCGAACTGATCCCGACCTCTTTTCTCGCTCACATGCGACTGCTATACGCCCGTTGCCTAACGGGGTATTCTTCTAGGTCCTAAAAAATAATTACAAATTTTAGGTGAGTTTTGCGAACTCAGTGAGGTAACCATCATCGATGGTTCACTCAATTTATGCAACACATCATTTCACATAACATATATTCACATTGTTGCATATTTGATCACATTTCACAATTTCACTTAAGCATAGACAATTTATACATTTCATTCGATTAGACATACATAACCAAATGAATTCATGTAACACTCAAGCATAACACAGTTGTTTCATAATTCACCTTCAGAAGTACCACATGATTGGTACCACAGGAGCATAAGGCATTTTGCCTTTCACTCAATCAAAATGATTCAAGCAAATGCATATGACATGCGCATGTGACACTTTT